>JAQZBX010000531.1:0-105823 GCA_029593785.1 Cabassous unicinctus | reverse complement strand
TTTTTTTTGTGAAATAAGGGACCCAAAAAAAGTCCTCTTCTAGACCACCCCCTTCACCGAGGGGACCCTAACTTGGCTCATGGAAACTAATCAAGAACTTCCCACTTCCTGGCCTCCCCAGGGGAGCTGAAACTCTGATGCTTATCAGTGCAGAATGATAAAATTGGCTGACTCCGTCCCCTCTGGGGCCAATCCTCAGTGTCACTGGGCTGCTGGGTAAATCAGGCTTCTTCAGCAGATTCACCACTCCCCTCTGCCTGGTGCTGTTTCAAGCCAGCTATTTTGTTCCCCAAAGCTGCAAGGGGTTCCAGGCAGACAAATCCACAGAAAGGAAATCCCTCTCAACCCTTCACCAGAACCCTCCCACTCTCAGAGAATGCTCCCTCTCACCAGGTTGCCAGTGGGAGTCGGGCTCAAACCAGACTTTTTCCCTTAGGGTGGGGCTCAGCTATCTGTGTTAACCTCCACAGGCAGGGTTAAAACTCACGAATCTCTACCAAGCAATCCATGCCTTCGAGCTGCCTCCAGATAGATGTCCTCAAGGTTCTCACTCACTGCACCCACAGCCCAGAACCCTGGGCAGGACCCTGTCCCCAATCAGCTGTTCTCAGATAGTGAGTCAGTGAGTGCTCTCCTAAACTGCCATTTTGCTTCTCCTGAACCTGGCCTGTATCTTTTTCATTTATTTTGTTTGTTGTTCATTTTTATTATTCAGGGGACACTGGGAACTGAACCTAGGACCTCCTATGTGGGAGGCAGGAGCTCAACTGCTCTAGTCACATCCGGTCCTTAAACAATCAATTTTAATGATAAAAGAATAAAATGAAACCACATATGCCACATATGTTTTCTTGATTTGCATATGTGGCATATGCAAATCTTTGATATGTTTTCTCATTAGATTTTCACATATGACAATAGGAATATATTAAAATTATAGTAAATATTTTTTTCTGATTGCCTAAAAAGTTTTCATGTTAAAAGAGGTACAAATTCACAAATACTATTTCAACATTACCTCTACTGATAAATGAGAAATTTATGCCATACATCTTTCTTAACCTTTCTATTTCCATCAGAATATCAAACTAACAAAATATATACAAACTAACAAAATAACAATGAAATGTTCTGAATCAGAGAACAGCAAATTCTGCATGTATTTCAAACTGAACGGAGATTTCCTTAACTTGTTAATTGTAATAATATTTCCAAAATGTGGATCCTTGGCATACTATATGTTAATATATTCATATTGAATTCACTTTACTCTTTGTCACCTTCACCTCTCTAAAATGCTGTATTTCCTGCTTTCGCTAAGGCAAAACAGGACCTGTGGGTGGGCTACCCACCTCAATTACACTTTGAAAATCTTACAAAAGATGTTTGGTTGTCTCATCCATTCATTTCATCCTGACATTTTATTTTTGTAAATTCTTAGAACTTTTTAAAAATGCAGTAAAAGCAATAAGGGTGATTTCACTGGGAATGGGCGATTTTGTAATAGAACTACTTATCACATTTTCTTTAGGATGTAAGCATTAAAGCTGATGATTCTCAATCTTGGAATGAAGAAAATAAAATTACATGTTCATAAAATAATGTACACAATAAAATGGAAACTTCAGGAGAAAGCAACTCAAAGCAAGAGAAAACATATATCTTTTATTTTATTTTGATTATAAAAGCAGATAATATTTGAAGAAAATTCTGAAAGCTAAAGACAAGCAATACTACAAAAAGAAGAAAATATTTTTTTACTGGCTGTTTCTTAAATCTTGACAATACTTTGGGATGTGCATTTTTTTTTACCAGCTGGGTTGAATATGCATGTAATATTTACTTTTTTAAATTTACTTTTTATAAGTAAGTTCACATGATAATAATTTATTTTTAACCATATGGTTTGTTTGGCTGCATGTTATTCTGTGTTGTAAATTTGCTAAAATAATGTTTATATTTTGAATATTAAGTTTGTGTTCATGTATGTTTCTTTAAAATACTGCTGTACTGAATATCCATGCAAAATATCTGTCTGTTTCACTGATTATTTTCTTGTGAATACAGGATTTAACTGTGGAAGTTAGCATGTCCAAAATTAAACTCAGTTTTATTTTACCACCATGTAAAACTTAATAATAACACCATCTTATGTAATGGGCTCATACCCATTTGAGTTGGAAAAATCAACACCTTAGAATCCTCCTTGTTGTCTCACTCAATCTTTGTTCATAGCCAATCAATCACTAATCCTTGCTTACTTTTCCTACCAAATTCTTTTGGATTACATCAACATAGTTCCATCTCCAAGACCCATACTGGAATCTGAGCTCTGCCTATCTGTATTTTGGATGCCACTGTAATCTCCTCATGGCACTGTCCACTTCTCCTTACATTATCTTGCCAACCATATTCCATGGCCCAACCAGAGGGAACCTGTTCTAACATTAAATATATTTTGTTTCCTTCCTTCTTAAAACCAATCAACATCTTTGCATTGTTTTAATAATATAAACTAAACTGCTGGTTCTAACCTAGGGACCTTGCATTACTTCTCTTATCTCCATGCTCCCTACCATTGTCAGCATTAAACTCAAACTATATGTCTTATCAACATATACTTGCCATGTTCCTTCCTAAGAAAATCTTTGGAAATGCTGCTCATTCTACTAGATATACTCTCCCCATCCTAAAAATCTGGTTGTGTATTTGTCCTGCAGGATCTCCCCTCATGCATATCTTTCTCAAGGAAGTTTCCTTGGCCTCACTGAAAACCTCAAAGCTCTGTGAATCTTCTTCCAATCCCCAGGTACATTTCACTCAAATTTTGTTCAGCACAATTTCATATATCTTATATGATTATAATACTATGTGACTTAATTCACATAATTTCATTTTATAACTAAAATTGAACCCTATCATATGTTTCAAAAATCAACACCATATAAAAGGTAAATATTCAAGGGTATATATATATATATATATATATATATAATTAAAAGTTTATTTGATATGAGGATAAAGCAAGCATTTATTTTTTATTAAATATTCTGAATTTTCATTCTCTTAACAGTACCCTGAATATTGGACACTCTGAATATTTCTAGTTTCTGAAATTTCAAGCAGGACTTTGACAAATAAATTTGTATAAATGTTTTAAACATGAATGTGCATGTGTGTATATGTGTTTGTATATATGTGTGTGTTTGTGTCCATATGATTAATTTCAGATGTTTAATTTTTAGTAAAAGAGAAAATGCATTAATAAATTTAATACATATTGAAAACTGTCCTCAATAGGAACTATAAAATTTGTACCTCCAGCACCCATATTTAATGTCCAACAGCCATGAAAGAATGGCATTTACTCTACAGTTTATTAAGAGAGATAATTTTCAAAATGTTTGATTTTGCCTATCTGATAGGTGAGAAATGTTTGGATGTTTTTAGTTAATATTTTCATTAAGAATAAATATGGTATTTAGCCTATATATTTAAGAGTCAGGGTTATTTGTATTTGATATGTGTAAAAATACATATGCTTTTTATTCACATGCTTTTTTTCATTTTCTGTTTTGTTATTGTACTTTTTCTTCTGAATATCAATATTTTTGTAAAAACTATTAACTGTTGGTTAATCTGAGTTTCAAATATTTTTCCCAATTGCCATTTTAAATTCTTCTTTATGTTTTCTTGAAAAATTATTTTATTTTAATTTGGTTGTATAATTTTTCATTTATTTTTGTCTCATATTTTAAACCTGAGTCAGAAAAATCCCCCTTAGCCATTGTCTCAAAGTTTTCACCATTTTTTCCTCTGGAACTTATATTTTAATTGAGAATCATATGACATATATCATCTAATTAGGGTGAATTGATATCATTAAGACAATAAGGCTTTTTTTCTCCAATAGGAGAACCACAATTTCTCAATAGTATTCTTTTGTACTTCAAGATTTGCTATCATTTTAGCCTTTTAGCATAAATGTATTCCTGACAACTTCATGGTTTCTTATTATTTTATAAGTGAATCTTTTATTATTTCTTCTAAATGTCTGTTCCTACTAAATGTGTTGTTTATTTCACCATATTAATAGCCAACTCAGTTAACTGAATCTAACCAAAGAGCACCACATAATATAGGTTTACATGCACATGAGGCAGAGACTCGCTGACATTTTGCTCTGCCACATGGCAGGAGTCCAGGATTGCCAGCAGCTGAACTTTGGTGAGACAGTTTCTCCAGCATCTCCCATGATGCCTTTATTTGGATATTTTCACAGCCTCAAAACTGCAAGATTTTACCCTAATAAATTCCCATTATAAAAGCCAAATATATATATATATATATGTATGTATTTATCCAACTCACTACCTTTGGAAATCTTCTCACTGCTTTGATTAAGATTTCAGGTTATTCAATATGTTTCCAGGCAGATAATCATAGTGTCTGAGACATTTTTACTTCTGACATAATAAAAGAAGTTTTCAACCCATGCTCTAAGACACTTTATTACTTCTTTTCATTCTGTATTGTATCTCTGAAAATTTCTCTGCATTTTTTTTTTTTTTTGGTTTTGGAATGTCTTTATTTTGCCTTATTTTTGCAAATTATTTTTTGTCATATAGAAATTAAATTTAACAAGTTTATTTCCCTGTTGATCCCTTACAACATTTTGTGCATATATTGTCATAGTCTTGATATTATGGCTTTTCTTTTGGATTTATTTTAAGATTTGTAAAATATTTGTTCTTAGTTTGTCTTCAATTTATTCTAATAAATAATTTTTTTTCACTATGAGTTGGTATGTGTTTGATTTTATAATTTAGATAATTGTTCTCATATCTCTAATTTCACTGATACATTTAGAGAAAAACAAAGGCTTTCTTTCTCAATATGATACAATTTTGATCTTATACTCCCTACAGTAACCCATGAACAAATAGCTATTGGGATGATATCTGCATATTGTTGTGTTTTTCTTCCTAATTCCCTTTAATCTGGGCAGAATATTCTATAATTACTATATGTTTTGATGGCAGGATTTCAAGACTTATGGGTTCTGGCATTGGTTTTTCTTTGTTTGTTTGTTTGTTTTTTAATTATTATTGTTTCAAAAGTATAGATGCACAAGAAATGGGTAAGATTGTAATGTGTTTGGTTGTAACAACTGGGACACAGTTATATTCTGTCTGTCTGTTCCTCCATTTTCCTATACCCTATCAATTATCATGGCTTTTTCTCACAAAAGTTGAAAGAAATAATTGCAACATTCTTTTGCCATTTGAAAATAAATAATAAAACTTCAGAATTATAATTGTGGCTTACTTTTTTTTTTTTGAACTTCCTTAAATGCATTTTGCAGCATTTACCATCCCCAATATTTTCTCCTTTTAAATAAATTCACCAGTTTATGATGGTATATGTGCCATGATTTCTAATATATCAAAGTCAGGTTTTAATTTTCTGTCAAGTTAAAAATTGACAGTGGCTGAAAGGGGTGTGGATACAAAGTACCAGAAGTCTGTTGGCTTTTATTAAGGGTGTCTTTTTGGTTAAAAGCTTACAGTTACAAGGCCCTAAAAAAGTCCAACTCAGGATCCCATAAGACCTACTAGGTCACCAAAGTCAGCTTCCACATATTGAAGCAAGATGGTGGGCGATCACTGCCTGGTCTCTCAGTGCTTCCTATATCAGTCTCTGGCATAAGGCTCATTTCTTTCCAGGCCATCTCAGCTTCCCAGTTGCTCTGTTCTCTTCCACTGCAAACTGTCTGGCAAATTGTTCTTCCATCCCCAGGACCCCAGTATCAAACATGACAGAACTCTCTCTCTTCCCATGTCTTGTTGAGTGAGTTACCATTTGCATAGTGCCACCAAGGGGTGGCTACTCAATATGTCCTACTGATATGGTAAAATCAAAGGCCCTAAACTGATCTTTTCAAGTCAACATAAAAACTTTGGTTCCAATAAAATCAAGATATCACACCCAGAGGAATAGTTTAATTTACAAACACCATATTTCTCTTTTTGGGATTCATAAATAATCTCAAACTGCCACAGTGGCTCTTGTTCTATTCTTTTGGCAAGGTGATGGTTAGAGGACTGTGTACCCTTTGTGAGGAGTTGCCAAGCAGCACACCAATTAGTCCTGCTTTGTTCTGTATGAATATCAGAATTTCATGAGAATGAATTATATAAAAAACCTCACCAGCACCAGATTGCTGTCATTCATTCATTTTGCCTGCATAGGTGGAGACAGAGATTGTGGATTTTTAGAAGTTCCTTGGTTTTCATGATAGTTCCCCTTCTCCAAACAGTAAATGGAAATCAATAGGCTTGACAGTTAGGTAAGGTGTAGTTCATATTCCTGAACTGATCAGTTGTCAGCCGGCTGGTGACAGGAGCCTGATGCAGAGTAAGAGCTCAATAAGCCATCACTTTCCATAACTCTCCATGTTAAGCCATCTTATAATTCAATGCACACTCTCCCAACTTACCACAATCTGGAAGTTTCAGGGTATGAGCATTGGAACCAGACAGACTGGGTTTGACTTTTGGCTCTGCTGAGAATGACTTGTGACCTTGGGTGAGAGAATCACTTAAATGACCTCTGCTGCTATTACTACTCCATTATAAAAAATAGTAGCACCTACCACATAGCTGATGAGCAGTCAAGTAAATAATCTCTCAGTACAGGAAGGTGCTGCATAAGTGCCTTCTACTATTTCATATTACATAATTATTTTTCCAAAAGAAGATAAACATCATTCTGTGCTGCAAGTCTAAGACTATTTATGTCCAAGATAGTGACCATAAAAATATCTATGTACATAAATACAGAAACACACATATACAAACATACAATGAAAGGGAAAGATAACAGATAAACAGGGATGGTAAGAATTTGATCTAATTATTCCATATTGGGCTAGATCTTCTAGAAAGGGCAATTGGGCAAGAAAAAGAGATAAAGACACTCAAATATGTAAGAAGAACTAAAACTTCCATGAATTTTTACTGATGTGATCCTACACTGAGATAATCCTGAAAAATCCACAACAAACCATTAGAACTAAGAGATGAGTTCCACAAAGTAGCATGACACAAGATTAATATCCTAAAATCAGTAGTTTTATTGTAGATTACTGATGAATACCCTGAGGAGGAAGTCAGAAATAATTTTCATTTATAACAGTGACTAAAAGAATCAAATATTTGGAAATAAACTTAACCAAGGACACAAAGGACCTATCTTCAGTAAACTACAAAATGTTGCTCAAAGAAACTAAAGAAGACCTAAATAAATGGAAAGATATTCCATGTTCATAGAGTGAAAGACTAAATATTGATATAATGTCAATTCTACCCAATCAGATTGACATATTCAACACAATCCCAATAAAAACTGAAAGTGCCTTTTGTATAGAAATAGAAAAGCCAATTAACAAACTTATTTGGAAGGGTTAGGGGCCCGGAATATTAAAATATAAAAGGCATTAAAAAAGAAAAATGAACTTGGAGGACACTCAATTTCAGAATTTAAATAATAGTATTTAGCTACATTAATAAAAACATCATGGTACTGGCATAAAGATAGACATATTTAAACATGGAGCCAAATCAAAAATTCAAGATAGACTATCACATTTAGGTTCAGGTGATGTTTGACAAGACTGTCAAGACCTCACAGTTCGGCCAGATCATTCCCTTTAACAAATGGTGCAGAAAGAACCAGATATCCATATTCAAAGGAAAGAAAAAAGACCCCTTTCTTACACTTTACACAAAGATTAGTTCAAAATGTATCAAAGATATAAATATGCAGACTAAAACCATAAAACTCCAGAAGCAAATGTAAGGAAACATCTTCAAGAACTTGGTGTGGGCCATAGTTCCTTAAACCTTACTCCAAATGCATAAGCAGGAAAAGAAAAAAATAAATGAGACCCCATCAAAATTAAACACCTTTGATCTTTATAAGAATGACCAAAAGTAAAAAAGCAGCTTGCTCAATGATAGAAAATGTGTGGAAGCAACATATCAAATAAGGGTTTGATGTCCATGTGATATACAGAGATCATATAACTCAATAATAAAACTACAGACAACCTAATTTAAAAAATGGCAAAAAAGACATGAAAAGACATTTTTCCAAAGAGGAAAGAGAAATGGCCGTAAATTACATGAAAAAAAAACACAAAAAACATTTGACATCACTAGCAATTAGGGAAATGAAGATCAAAACTACAATAAGATACTCTTTAACATCTTATGAAATGACCATTAAAAAAAATAACCTACCAGTGCTGTAGCAGATTTGAGGGAGGAAGACTCCTTCACTCTTGGTGGGAATGTGGAATGGTGCAGCTCTCTGCAGAAGGTGGTTTGGTAGTACTTCAAGAAGCAAGAGGCTGAATTAAAATTGCCATAAGATCCAGTTATCCTGATACTAGGAATATATTCAGTAGAACTGAAAGCAAGGATACAAACTGACATTTGGACACTGACCTTCATAGCAGCATTAGTCACAATTGCTAAAATACAGAACCATCCCAAGTGTCTATCACCCAATGATGAATAAACAAAATGTAGTTTATACATATATCTTCCAAAGCAGTGTCTCCTATATATACCCTAGAAACACAGAACAGAACAAAAAAGGCAATCACAGCCTCTGCTCACAAGATGGGCAGTGCCTTATATAGAATTGGCACCCATACCTAAACCTGACAGATGAAGAATAATCAGTAAAATAGGAACTGAAACCCTTCTATGGACTTGAAAATCTGGATTTTGAATCCCCTCCCCCACCCTGAAGGATAATTACATCTATGCTTAGTCCCATAGAAGAAAACAGGAAATGACTATATCTCATAGAGCAGGAGAGAGTCTCATGTTAAGAGAGAACTTGAGTGCTTTTTTCATTCCTACAGATTGAAAACTCACAGGAACGAGTCCATGGAAACTCAGGGACCACTACAGCCTAGTCAGTGCTGCGTCCTGGGCTCTGGTGCTTCTTGCTTCCTTCTGGGGTCTCCTGGGTGTGCTTTCTCCCCAAGGATTCCCTCTCTCCAGCTCCTTCACAAGTTGGACATAATTTACCAGGGACCCTGAACAATCAACAGCTATAACTTTCTCCTTGACTTGGGACTTTTCACAACATCTCTTCCCTGGTGTCAGGCACTACCAGAGTTAGCCTTCAATTTAGTTCTCTACACACTGTCCCATTATCAGGATAGTAGAGAGGTGGACATTGAGATGGCTTGTGTGACAGTGCAGGGTGCAAAGGATGGATTCATCCCAGACCTCTGCCACTGAAAGGGAAGGTGGGCCATCCCTTACTCTTCACAGGGCTCAAAATTGTTCTTTATTGAGAGGTTTAAAATGGCAGGCTCCAGAGTTAAACATTCCATGGGAAGAGTATGTATACTCCACATGTAGCTGTTCAGATCTTCCATTTCTTCATGAATGATGGCATTAAAGGTTCTTGAAGGATCAAGTGAAGTAGTTGCAAAGGTATAAATGAGAGCACCTGGCTCTCCTGACTTGATTTAATTAAGGAAATCCTTTCCCCATCCCCCAGGGCATCTGACTCTCTTCCCAATCACTATCTACCCTCCTTGCCCTACTCATGGGAGGAGCCAAAGATGTTGGTGGGTGGAGTTCCAAAAGCTCCATCCTCCAGCTCGTATATATAAGTCAAGGTCAGACTCACTGACCACACCATCAGATGCAAGAGTGTCTATGGAATACACTCTTGAAGACCTGCCTTGGAGACCCACCTGAAAGACACTCTTCAGTGACCCACCCAGCTACCCTACTGAGTCTACATGCCTTTGGTAAGTCAGGAGATGGGGCACTATGGGTGAGTGAGTCTGGGATGGTAGAAACCATGGGTTCCTCAGAGACTGCTATGTGAAGGGGCTGTAATCCCCATTCACAAGGGAATCCAAACTGGTGTTTGGCTTCTTTCAGAGACCGTGCTCTTCATTATGGTTCCCAGTTGCTCCAAGAGTTTTGTTCAAGAACACCCAACATTTGTGCTAAATATAGAGATTACTAGATCACAGCTCGCTTTAAGGAATTGATCTTCCTTAATTTAAGCAGTTGAGGGATGCAGGAACTTGTCTCACTTGTTCATAATTCACTAGCTTTTGGGTAAGTGACTCAGCCATTGTTTGTAGGTCCAACCATGTTGGGGTCAGGGAAACACAGTCCTTCTGCAGGGGAGGTTAACTGTTTAGTGAGGAATGTAGATTTCCCAAATGAGTGTATTCAGGACAGTCATGAATTTACCGGGGAGTGCAGGAGAGCGTCCTCACTGTATGGTGACATTGACTTAGGAGAAGTTGGCTGGTGGAGAAGATCTAGGGAATCATGGACTGAGGGCAATGACCAATGGGCTGAGGGAGTTGCAAGGAGGGACTGGTCTTCATGATGAAAACAGCAACCCTGGAACCACTTTAAATGGGAGAATGTCATGATTAGCTCCATGTGAGGGGACAGCAGATTGTAGGAGTTCTGAGTGGTGCCGAAGGACTTGGCTATCCTGCAGGAGCAGGTATCCAGGTACCTTTTGGGAGGTGGTAGAGGTAACCACACAATATGAGTTCTTTGACTATAGCATTACCACCAACATAAAATTTCACTGACTGTTTAAGTTAAAGAATATTTTCTCATCCCCAGGAATAAAGAAGCATCTTGGATTCATTGCTGTTTTCTCACCAAGAGAATTGTTTAGCTTAGATATGATTTCTCTGAACTGCCAAGGGCTGGAAGAAGAGTCACCCAACTACTCTGTGATTAGCTGCACTTTGTGAGCTGACCTCCCCTTGGAAATTAACTCAGCAACAGAGGACCACTTGCCCTTCCTTGACTACTGACCTCAATTGCTTCTCTCTGCAGAGAATCTGCAGAGTCGAACCCTCCTGAAAAAACCTCCCCTCAGTCCAGACCTTCATCCACAGCCCAATAGCCCTTTTGGCATCCCTGGCAGGACTCCAGGCAGCAGCCAACTGTCCCATCTGCCTGGATTTCCTGATAGACTCTGTCATCATTGAATGTAGACACAACTTTTGTCATCCCTGCATCCAGCATTCCTGGGAGGATCTACAGGACAGGTTCCCTTGTCCTGTCTGCCACCACCAATGCCAAGAGAGGCACTTCAGGAGCAACAGCCAGCTGGAAAAGATGAGTGAAATTGCCAAGCTCCTCCACATCACCAGGAGCAAGAGGAAGAGGCAGGAAGAGACATGCTTATGTGAGAGGCACAGTCAGGTCCTGACCCTTTTCTGTGAGTAGGATAAAACAGTGCTGTGTCCCCTGTGTGCTCAGCTCCCCAACCACCAGGGTCATCATGTGGGGTCCATCAATGAGGCTGCCTCTCATCACAGGAAAAGACTGAGCCATTACATTGGCCCCCTGAAGAAGCAAGTGGCAGACCTACAAAAAGTCATAGCCACCCAAGACAGAAAGTCATTAGAACTGAGAGAGAACGTGGAAACCCAGATTCAGAAAGTGAACTCTGAATTTGAGCATCTGAACAAATTTTTAGAATGTGAGCATATGGCAGTTTTGTCAAGGTTAGCTGATGAAGAGAAGGATATTCAACAGAAACTAGACACAAACATAGCAGAATTTTCTGATTATATATCCACACTCAAATGATTACAAGTAGAGGTAGCAGAGAAGAGTGTGCAGTGAGAAGTGAAATTGGTGACAGATATCAAGAGTTTCCAGGGCATGTGTGGAAGCTTGAAAAGCCCAGATCTCTACTCTTTCCAGTTCAGGAAAGAAGGATGCAGTCTTCCTCCACAGTATTCGACTCTGAAGAAGATTATGCAGAAATTTACGAAAGATGTTACTCTAGACCCCATAACAGCACACTCAAATCTGTTTGTCCCTGAAGATAAAAAGTCTGTGACATTTGTGAACAAAAAGCAAAAGCTTCCTTCTAACCCAAAGAGATTTACGATGTCTCCAGCTGTCCTGGGTTCTGAAGGCTTCGATTCTGGCAGACATTATTGGGAGGTCTAAGTGGATGACAAGCCTGAATGGACTGTGGGCATTTGTAAAGACTCCCTTTCCAGGAAGGGGAAGCAACCCTCCTCAGCACAGAACAGATCCTGGACAATTCAGCTGTGGAATGGAGACTATGTTGCAGAAGGCAGTGCTCCTGTCCCTCTTCTGTTAAGAGAAAAGCTCAGAGGAATTGGCATTTTCCTGGACTATGAGTTAGGCAAGGTTTCATTTTACAGTTTTAATGACAGGTCTCATATCCATACTTTCAGTGATAAATTTTCTGAAAATCTCAAGACTTCCTTCTGTATTGGATGTGATTCTAAGCCTCTTACAATCTGTCCAGTAAGAGATTATGATTGGTGAGATGGCCATTGGCTGTCTCATAGCTTCACTTTCTTCCTTAATTTCTGGAGAGCAGTTATATGATGTACAACTGTACCTGAATCTAACCCTAAAATTTTTGAATTATGATTTTAAGACTTAAACACTCAAAGTTGTTTCTGCTCATACTGTTTCAATAGGTGTCATAAGAAGTTACAGCTCTCGGGGGATTAATTTTCAAAGGTGTTTATGGGTTTGCACAATTAGTGTGTATAAAATTGCAACTTTGCAGCTCCAATAAACCCATTTGGTATATATTTACAATTGTTCTATACTTATGAATTTATCTGTTTTGTAAGTACCTTACAAATCCAGGTGGACAATTCTGTGGGTCTCCCAGGTATGTTAATTTTTAAGAGCAGAGGTGCTGACTGACCTGTCCTATCATTTCAAGGATGAATTTTCAGGAATAGTCTTGGAAGATAATATGTCTCAATTTGAAGCAAAGGACAAGGTTGTGTACTGTGCAGTAACATAAAAGTTATTTTCTCCAAAGCAAGGGTCAACAGGCTACTACTCAATAGAAAGTACTTAGTTTTGCTGAATTAACAGGGGGGTGTCCTAAGTCAAAGTCTCACAGAAAACATAAGGCTAATGCCTATTTTGCATGGTAATTATGAACATCAAATGGGACAAGATATGCATGCAGATATGAGCCACATTGGGCAAGTGTAGTAATGGCCCTGGTAAATGTTCCAAGCACCACAGGAGAACATATCACTGGTAACCACTCCAGTGGCCTAGTTTCCATTGTGTGTTCTGAGGACCTGTCGATATATAGAGTCTCAATATTCAACAAGATGAAAGCTGCAGTGAGTACATCTGGTATGCCAGTGTCTTTTACTTCCTCCAGGTCAACATTCAAACAGCAGTTAGGGTCATTTTTGCCAGACACCATGTTACCTAGCAACAGGAGTGGCATTCCACTTTGTGGGGTTACTACTAGAAGCACAGAGGTAGGAAGTGAACTGGAAGTTAATTGAAGGTCAAATAGACATGCACAATAGAAAAGGTTTATGTTGCCCTTTAAAATAAGCAAACTGCTTTTGGAGGTTTATTTTTCTTACATAAACTAGGTTTTTGAATGTAAAATTTGCTAGGTCTGAGAAATGTGTGCATTCATGAAACCATCACCGCAATCATGATAATGATGAACTCAATCACTCCCAAATGTGTGCTTGTGCCTCTTTGTAGTGAGCAATTCCCTGCAGTGCTCCTCAACTCTCTAATCCCTAGGAACCATAGAGGAGCTTTCTGTTGCTATAGATTAGTTTATATATTCATATTTTCTAGACTTTTATGTAAATAACAAACCAAATACTTTCATTTTTGAAATGAGCAATTTCTAGCTTCTTTTACTCCACATAATTATTTTGAGTTTCCTCCATTTTGTGTAAACTAATATTTAATTACTTGTTAGTGCTGACTACAATTCCATTTGAATTTTTACAATTGTGGACTGTTACTTTTATTGCTGTTTTTTTAGTTTTTAAAATATATTCATTTCAAATGAAATCCAAAAACTGAACAATACTCAATTTTACAATTCCTATGGCATTTCTTATTAGTAACACATCTGTGAAGAAAAAGTTTCCACAAATTATTTCCTTATCATGACACCTTTTTTGGAAAAGAAGGGACAGGTTTATTCTTGATTGAACTTCAATTTCAAGTAAGAATGTCTTCTTGCCCTCAGGAAATTAATGCTGGCTTAGATTAGTGCTCTACCTGACCAGAGCATTCCATGACTGGGCTTCATTTTTGCTGTGCAACAGAGGCATGAGGATAAAATGTTTGGGAGTTCTCTGATTGACAGTGCACTGTTCCTCTGTCTGGATTACTCGAGGAACCTACTGACCCTTACTGTGGGCATCACTTCTGTGGCATCCACTGCCTGCATCCACTAGTACTGGAAGATCTATAGGACATATTCTCCCATCCTATGTGCCGGCACCACTGCCTTCCCAGGAACTTAAAGAGGAGCCCCTATGTATGTCACATGATTGAACTCCTGAGCACAGAGATTACCCTCTGATGACCCTTAAGGAAATTGGAACTAATAACAGAAAGGTGCTAAAAAGCTACATATAACCCATGAAGAAGAGTTTGAAGATGCTGAAAGTTGTTGGACATCTAAGCATCAAAATTATTTGAATTGAGGATAAAGGTGAATAATCTATAGGGGTAATTATGCTCTCATGTTGAATAACAAGAATTTTTTGGGGAAAAGAGAAGGATATAAATATTTTGAAATTATAGCTTGAAGGGGATTTTGAAGAAAAAAAAAAGAAAGGAAGAAGTATCAACAAAATAAAATTCTGAGAGCATATTTCCACACTAAAAATGCTTTTGAATGAAACTGCAGAAAAGTGTTTGTAGCCAGGACTGGAATTACTGACAAGGATTGAAGGTAACTGCAAGTCATATGAAAACCTAAGTAACCCAGCTGTCATTCATATACATTAAAGAATATATGTATCATTATTTCTGAACAGTATGTAACCTAGTTAAAATGATTAACATATTTATGGTAATTGGGACATTGGATATTAAAACTACACACCACAATATTATTGCCTCAGAAGAAAGAAAAAGAGAGACATTTGGACCAATGAAAACAAACATTCTTCACAACAATTTTAAAATATAGTTTTAAAAAAAGATACTTAAATTACACAGATGTTATATAAAAAATGTAGGGGATTCTCATATGCCCCAATCCCTACTCCTCCTACATTTTCCCACATTAACAACATCCTTCATTAGTGTGGTGCATTTGTTAAAATTAATGAACACATATTGGAGAATTGCCACTAAGTGTGAATTATAGTTTATATTATAGTTTAAACTCTCTCCTGCACAATTTTGTGAATTTATTTCTTTTCCTTCCAGCAGTACTTAGTTTCAGGGATTTGTTTGTGACAGGCATTATTGTCAGGTCAAAGTAAGAGTCAAGGGTGAATGGGCCTTATGTGTATATAATGACTTTTTCCAGAAATGCAATTATATCCTTATTCCCATTCGATGGACACTGATAAATCTGCCTCTGGTCTTATACTGGATGGCAACAGACACTATAAAATCCTGACAGTTTGGCATTTTTTTTCTGGACCATGAGTTGGGATGGGTTTCCTTTTCTAATTTGGAAATAATTCTCATATCTATAATTTCATGCGTACATTTAGAGAAAAACTGAGGCCTTTTTTTTATTAGCTCTATTTCTGATGTTACAGTCAATATAGTAACTCATTAATGAAGAACTATTTGGAAGACTTCTGCATGTTGTGTTTTCCTTCCTAAATCCTTTGAATGGTATTTAGAATAGTATATAATTATGAATTGTTGGGATGATATGATTTCAATCACTATGGTGTTTTTGGCATTGTTTTTGTTGTTTTCATTATTATTATGACATAATTACAGATTCATAAGAAATTGCTAATATTGTACAATGTTTGGTTGTAACACCTGGGACACAGTCATATTCAATCTCTCTGTTTTTCAATTTTCTTTAACATATTATTTAACACAGATATGTAACATGAATATTGCAAGAAATAATTGCAAGATGTTTTTGACTTTTGAAAATAGAAAAGAATGCAGACTTAAAATTTTGACTTACCTTTGATTTTTGAACTTCCTTAGATGTACTTTTGCAAAATTTACCAGGTTCCTCTTTATCCTCCATTTCAATAAATTCATCAGTTTATTCCATGCTTTTCAATATATTGAAGAATGTTTTTAACTTTCTGTAATGTTGAAGGAAGAGAAGCCCTTCTTTCCCTGAAAATGTTTAGATCATTATTAAAGAAACCAACATTTACTGTTGATGGCTACAGTAGAGGAGATAAGGTGGAAAGGATGTATGGAATAGCAGGTGACCATTGAAACAGTGGCAATGGCTATGACTCTTCCTAGGACTAATAAACTCATCCCACAATTAAACAGAAGAGAAGAGGTCAACTAAGCTTAAAATTGAAAACTGATGGTGACTAATCCAGGCTGTTTTTTTATTCTTTTACCAGGTGGTGGGTACAGGGCTGTGTATTCTTTATGATAAGTCATCAAGCTGCACACCAATTAATGATGCAATGTCTTTATGTCTATCAGAATTTCATGAAAAGGAATTATTTTAAAAGCCACACTGGCAACAGATTCCAGTCTTCCCTCTATTTTGACTCAATAGAATGGGTTGAAGAATACAAATTTTGAAAGTTCCTTGGTGATAATGATAGGTATGCTTCTCCCAACAGCAAATGGAAAGCAATGGCCTTATGAGTTAGGCAAAGTGGAGTTCATATTCTTGAACTCATCATTTATCAACCCATTGATGACATGGAGCCTGCTGCAGAGTAAGAGCTCAATGAGCCATCACTTTCCCTAACTCTCCAGATGAGATAGGCCATATTATCATTCACTGCACACTCTCCCAATTTATGAGAATGTGGAGGTTATGTCTGGAAACAGACAGCCTGGGTTTGACTCCTGTCTCTGCCAAGAACTAACTGTGAGCTTGAATGAGTGAATCACATAAACTATTTATGCTGCAACTTCCTCTACTATAAAAAACAGTAGCACAGACTACATAGGTGATGAGGAGTGAGTTTTATATTGTCTTAGAATAAGAAAGTGCTTCATGAGTGACTATCTTTCTGTAATTACATAATAATTGTTTTTTCAGGAAGAAGGTAGAAATTCTAGTATTTCACAAATCTCATATTTTTCAGGTCTAAGGTAGTGACCATAAAAATATATATGTATATAAATACACATACACATGCATACATATAAAATGAGAGAAAGATTACACATGCACATGGATAGTAACAAATTAAAACTGCCCCTCCATATCAATGATTGGAGCTTCCCCTCTAAAAATGGTAAAGGTGGGTGTGGATAAGATTGCTGAATGACATGGATGAATGAGAAAGTGCACACTTACAGAACTGATACTAGCTAGTAGTTGCTCAGTATTATGTGATATGCTTTGTAGCAATGATCTCATTTAATCGCTACTTATTGTTCATTACTTTCTTGGAGTTAGGAACTGAATGGAGAGGTAAGTGAGGCAGAATCATATTGAAAACTGAGGTTTTTAACCCTGAAAGCTGAATACTTATTCAAACACATTTACTGCTACCCAAATAGATGCAGCTCCAGACTGGTCTTCTAGTGTTCTTTGGTTGCAGAAGCCTTGGTTATTGCCTGCAACCTGGTCCCAGCAATTTGCTGCCTTCCTCCACACTACTCACTTAAGAAGACAGCTGTATCTTTCTCTGCAAACTCATCATCACCTCACTATCTCTCCATTTAGGACCTCCCCCAGCACTTAATTACAGGTATTGTGTCCTCATCCTAAGAGCAGTGAAAAGTGATGGGATGTTTTAAACAAAAGGTTGCTGCCATAGTATTCCCTGGGTTTTCATAAAATATCAAATATCAAATATCAAATATCACAGTCTTGTTGGCTTTGTTGGAGATAAATTTATTATCTCACATTTTGCAGGCTAGAAGTTCAATCAATGTATTGGCAGCATGCTTTCTTCTAAGTCTGTAGCATTCTGGGGATGGGTTACTATTATTCTATATCTCAAAGTCTGCCTTTGTCACATGGCAATCCATCTCTTCTGCCCTTTCTCCTACCTACTGTTGTGTTTAATTATCCTCTCCTTCTTAAGTGTTATAACTCTCAAAAATTTGTGTATGTGTGCTCCCTTGACCTCCATCTTACTTTGGTGAAGCTACTTGCCTCAAAACTGGCCTTTTCCTTAGTTTCAAAGCAGCCTTTCAAACCTGGAGCATAACACTCCCAGAGACCAAACCTGCATCTCAGCACTTACCCACCTCACCCAGAAACCTCAACTGGCCAGCTGCCCTCAGACCACCACTCCCTTGCCCTTTTAACATACATTTCCTTTAAATTAACCAATCCTTGACTCCAGTGAGACATTAACAAATTTCCACACTGGAACAAATGAAGACACAAGCCCTTGGTTCCCGTGCTCAGCCTGTGTGGACCCCACCTATTGTTGAGCAATATGAGCTGAATGTGCTTCCCATTGACTCCTCATCACACTCCTTCTCTCTCTCAGATCTATGAGTAAATGACTATTTTTTCTCAAGAATTATGACCTCTATTTATGATTGTTTCATAACTGACCTCCAACCAGACCCAAACTGATTCCAACTTTATCAATTTGGAACATAAGGTTTCCTGGCATATTGTATTTTGACCCATTCTGTTTCAGTTTGGCCTCATCCTAATAGGATCTTTAAAATTAGATATATTTACAAATGAATTCACTTCCACAGGACTAGGAGTTAGCACTTGAATATGTCTTTGTGGGGGCATGATTCAATCAATAAGAGTTGACATAATCAGATATGGGTTGTAAAAAGAGCACCTGACCAGCAGGGTAGAGAATATCACCAACAATGCAGCAGATAGAAGGTTATTGAAGTGGTACAGTAGCCAGAATTAGGGGGATTGAAGTTAAAGAAAAGTGACTGAGACATACCATTCAGTATAAATGAACTTAAGGGAATAAAAGGTCTATGGGGGAAGATGAATTTACTGAAACTTGTTGAACAAATAATGTTGGTCTTGATTTAGATCCTGAAAGAACAGACTGCACTAAAAGTATAGATTTGGGAAGCTGCAAAAGATGGATTCTAATTGCAACTACTGAATTGTGTGTTAGAGTTAGAAGACTAACAAATAATATATTAAATTCTCTGATTATCCTTCCCTTTTCTCCATATGCCTTATATACAAAAAGAACTTTTCCCCAGAAAAAAAAATATCAGTATTGAAAGTTGAATAGACAGTGGGTAAAATTTTCCTTCTCCACACCCACAAATCAGAGATACATTTAAGTCACACATTTAGATAGTAATGCTCACTCTGGGTGGCTTTTATTCCCCTCAGGGAGTTCATTTCAGAGAAAATGGGAAGAAGAAGACTTTCAACCCTCAAATATGAAAACTGACCCAAAGAATCTATGTTTTATGTTTCTCTGTCACATGTCCACCAGAAACAAGCTATCTTCATTCCCCATGATCATACTCAAAGTGTTCATGATGCAGTCTCCAAGCACACTAAATATTTTCCAACTGAGTGCTCAGCTACTTAAATTTGTCAGCCAGTTTCATTTTTCCCCCAGCATGTTTTGCGTTTGTTTTCCTTCTTCCCTTCTCCAGTTGTATGCAGTCTCTAGGGTTCCACCCTTAGCATTCTCTCACATTTTTCATGTTCCAGGGCCTCTTAGGCAGCAGAACCCATAGGAAAAATACTTCTCATTCCTCTGCTCTGATTTTCAGTTAGGAGGGTTGTGTCTGTTGGGGGGAGAAAGTGCAGAGACAAGCTATCTTTAGAGGTGGGAGTTAAGTTGGGGTGCTAAATGTGTTCTTTTGAAAAGACTGTATGTGCAGAATCACTGCTCTCACAGAGCCAATGGATATCTTTGTTCTTAATCTGTGACCCCAAGTATATAAGATCCATATGTTGAAAATTACCCTCTTAACTGTCTCCTGCACAGCTCATTGTTTCTCCACTGAATCAATACATACGGGCTGAGTATTCCTCTATGTAAGACATTGTAAAGAAGCTTGAAATAGCAAATATTGCTTAGAAGAATCTGCCTTGTGGATTAGGAGTGAGGTGGCAATATATAGAGTCAATTAAAATAAATTATTTTGCACCTGTCATCATGTAGATTATTCAAGTGAGAGTGTAATCATTTGATTCTAAAACCCAATAAAATATCTACCATAAAGACATTGGGTATAGACTATGTTTAAATACATGTGCTGGAACTTTTGTAAGTAAAATTATGACACCTGGTTCAAATATTTACCTAGTTCAAGAAGAAAAAATGATGACCAGACTCTGTTTTCTCTTTAATGGCAAAAACTGCTCAAAATTATGTGTGCATCTCTCCAGACACTCCAAGTGCAAGTGATGTTTTTTCAAAGGAAGTAATGATAAATTTGTATTTATATAAGATAAGATGCTGAAAGAATATAAAGTAAATGTCAACTGTGGTTCACTTGTGTAGGTGGAAGGACAGTGTTGTAGAAAACCAAGGAGCATATTAATTTCTTTATATGGGATAATGGTTGATTTTAATGAAAATATTAGACTTTGAGAAGATGCATTGGACTAAGCAGTCAGGGCTCAACTCTATCCAAAAGCAATGGAGAAAGAGCAAAAAGATGTCTGAGGGACCTGCTTCAGTGACTAGGACAGTGCTTCATAACTCCCAGGACTGTGAGGCACAGAGAGAAGAAGAACAGTAAGCAATAAATGTGAGTTACCAAACCCCTGCCATGGCTAGGAAACATTCCCGTCCTCCACCCCAAAATATTAAACTGGTGTATAACCCCAGGCTAATTGCAGCTGACTGAGAGGGGAATAGGCATCTTCCTCCCTGTCAGCTGTTATAAGAGAAAGAGAAGGGGAGTCAGGGGAGCCCTTATTCACTGAATTTGGCCAGGAGAGCCTCCTTTGAATCTCATCTCTGACCAACCAAAACACAGGAAAATGGAGATGAAAGAAACACCTCCCTGGAACGTTGCACTGACCAGCTCCATGTGTTGGCTGGTCTGGAAATTCCATTGAAAAAAAACTGCTTTTGGTTCTCTCTGTACCCTAACTCCTAAGAGAAAATCTATGCCCTATTAGTAAGATACTGGCATGATTTTGAAAAAGTTAAGCTGGGCAATTTTAGAGACCTAGAATAAGTTGAACCAAATATCAAATTAAAAAAAAAAAAAAGATAAGAGAGAGAAATTGAGCATCAGAGTAAGTTCAGGAATATATTCAGATGCTTAGACATCAGTCAAAAATTAGAAGCCATACTAGGAAATAGGAAGATATGGCCCAGCCATAGGAACAAATATCATGAAGAGATACAAGATTTACGACAATTAATCAATGATAATTACAGAACCAAACTAAATCAATTCAAAGAATGGAAAGAAAATATGATTAAGGAGATAAAGACTATTAAGAAGACACTGCATGAGCATTAAGAAGAGATTGAAAGCCTGCAAAGAAAAGTAACACACCTCATAGGAATGAAATACATGATGGATGAGATTAAAAACACATTAGAGGAAACTTTCAGGAAGATGGTGGACTAGAAAGATATAGGACTCTTTTCTCCTTCAGAAAAATAGCTAGAGAATAGGCTGAAAGAGCTTGGAAAAAGATCTTCTAGGGTATAGGACACCAGGAAACCAGGCAAATATTAGGCATCACCTAGAGGTGGAAGGGACAAAGGAGGGGGATTGCAATGACAGAACTGTGAGTTGAAACCACCAGCTGCTGCTGCTGGCACCCTCCCTCACAATAAAGACACCTTAGAATTCTCAGACCTCTATGCTTGTGACTACAGAAAGAGGGGACTCCAGAAATCCACCATCCCAGGAAAGGGGAGATAGAGGGACACAGGCCAAGGCTGACTTAGCTTTGAACTCACAAATTTGCTCTGCTGTACCCCAGGAGACCTTCCAGGCTGGGTGGGGCCATGCTATTGTTTGCTATGGGAACTGGCAGGGGACCAAAGATATACAAACCTTCCAATCTCCTTCTCTACTAGCTGAGACTGATTGTTGAAGACTCAGAGGTGAATGGAAATGTTCCCTACTCAGGAAAAGGGAGGGGGATGCCAGAGAAGGCTAGAGAAATGTGTCTAAGAAAGTTTGAATTACAAGGCTCTTAGCCCTTAGGTAAGAAGCTCTATCACATTGCCTGGTCTGTGTTGCAACAACCACATTTGAACCAGGCACTGTACTGAGAGCTGTCAAAGAGCACAAACTGCTGGAAGACGAAGGAATTGCAGATGAGAAAATTAAAAATAAGTAAGAGAGGCTTTTTCCACTCTTTATAGCTTCCCTAAACAAGGCCTTAGGAAGTGGGTCTGCAACCAATTACTGGGTCCAGAGAGCAGTTCTGAGTAACTAGCAGGAACAATCCTAACAATTCAGGTCAAGCCAAGAATCAAAGAGAAGTGGTAGGTCACAGCCACTTGCCACTAAATCCCTACAAAAGAGAAAGAAATTGACCATCTGAGTAAACTACATCCTAATCAGACACCTAGACACCAGCCAAAATTTACAAGACATACTAAGAAAATGGAAGGCATGCCCCAAGGAAAGGAATATATTAAAGTTCCAGAAGAGATGCAGGTTTTGAGAGAAATAATTAGTGAGATGTACAAAATTTCCAAAATCAAATTAATGAGTTGAAAGACAATATGACTAAAGAGATAAATGACATCAAGAAGGCATTGAGCAAGCACAAAGAAGAATTTGAAATCCAGAATAGAAAAGTAACAGGGCTCATGGGAAAGAAAGACACAATAGGTGAGATCAAAGACATATTAGGGACATACAACAGCAGACTCGAAATGATAGAAGAAAAATAAGTGATACCAAAAATAGAACAGCTGAAATTTAAGAGAAAAAAGAACACAGAGAGAAAAGAATGGAAAAAAATTAAGCAGGGACTCAGAGAGTTGAATGAAAACACAAAACACAACAACATATGTGCCATGGGAGTTCCAGAAGGAGTAGAGAACGGAAAAGGGACAGAAAGAGTATTTGAGGAAATAATAGCTGAAAATTTCCCAACTCTCATGAAATTAATGAACTTACATGTCCAAGAAGCACACCATATTCCAATCAGAATAAATCCAAATAAAACTACTCTCAGACACATACTACTTAGAATGTCAAATTCAAAGATAAAGAGAAAATTCTCAGAGCAGCACAGGAGAAGTGAACCATCACATAAAAGGGACAGCCAGAAGGACTTATTGCATATTTCTCTTCAGAAACCATGGAGGTGAGAAGAGAGTGGAATGATACAATTAGAATACTGAAAGAGAAAAACTGCCAGCCAAGAATTCTTTATCCCGCAAACTTATCCTTCAATTATGAAAGTGAATATAAAATATTCACAAATAAACAGAAACTAAGAGAGTTTGCTCAACAGAATCCAACTTTACAGGAATTATTAAAGGAATCCTTAGGATCTGAAATAAAAAGACAGGAGAGAAAGGCTTAGAGAAGAATGTAGAAGAAAGAATAGAGAAAGGATAACCAAAGTAGTAAAAGAACAGAGAAAAAGATGATATGACATAAAAAACCAAAGAATAAAATGGTGGAAGTAAATAATGAATTTACAGTAATATTGAATGTGAATGGATTAAACTCCCCAATCAAAAGATACAGCCTGACAGAATGGATAAAAAAACATGAGCCATCCATATGCTGCTAACAAGAAACTCACCTTAGACCCAGGGATACAAACCGACTCAAAGTGAAAGGTTAGAAAATGATGATCCATGCAAATAGTAAAAAAAAGAGAGCAGGGGCAGCTATACTAATATCGGACAGGATGGACATTAAATGAAAAAATGTTATAAGAGATACAGAAAGCCATTATATATTAATAAAAGTGACAATCCACCAGGAAGATATAACAGTCATAAATATCTACGCACCTAACCAGGGTCCCCCAAAATATATGAGACAAACTCAGGGAAAACTGAAGGGAGAAATAGACATCTCTGCAATAATCATTGGAGACTTCCACTCCCCACTCACATCATTAGATAGAACAACTAGACAGAAGATCAACAAGGAATCAGAGAACTTGAACAATATTATAAATGAGTTAAACATAACAGACATATACAGAACATTGCATCAAAACTCAGCAGGTTACACATTTTTCTCAAGTGCCCATGGATCTTTCTCCAGGATAAACCACATGTTAGGGCACAATCAAAATTTCAATAAATATAAAAAGATTGAAATTATACAAAGCACCTTCTCAGATCATAATGGAATGAAAGGAAGTCAATAATAGGAAGAAAGTAAATTCACAAAAGTGTGGAGGCTGAACAAAACACACCTAAAGAATCAGTGTGTCAATGAAGAAATTGCAAGTGAAATCAGTAAATAAATTGAGACAAATGAAAACTAGAACACAACTTAGTAAAACTTATGGGATACAGTGAAGGCAGTCTTGAGACCAGAATTTATAGCCTTGAATGCCTATATTAAAAAAGAAGAAAGCACTAAACTTAAATATTTATCTGAACAACTAGTGAAACTAGAAAAGGAACAGCAAACCAATACCAAAACAAGCAGAAGGCAAGAAATCATAAAGATTAGAGCAGAAATAAATGAAATTGAGAACAAAAAACAATAGAGAAAATCAGCAAAACCAAAAGCTGGTTCTTTGAGAAGATCAATAATATTGACAAACCCTAGCCAGACTAATAAAGAAAAAAAGAGAGAATATGCAAACAAATACAATCAGAAATAAAAGGGGGAAGTTATGACTGAGCCCATTGAAATAAGGAGGATCATAAGAGGATAATATGTGAAACTGTATGCTAACAAACTAGACAACCTAGATTTAATGGACAAATTCCTAGAAACACTCAAACAACCTACACTGACGCTAAAAGAAATACAAGAAATTAACAAACCAATCACACTTAAAGAGATTGTATTCGTCTTCAAAAATCTCTCAGCAAAGAAAAGTCCAGGACCAGATGCCTTCACAGGGGAAGTGTAGGAAGCATTTCCAAAAGAATTAAAACCAATTCTGTTTAAACTCTTCCAAAAAATTGAAGAGGAGAGAATATTGCCCAACACATTTTATGAAGCCAACATCACCTACATACCAAAGCCATAAAAATATACTAGAAGTAACATAGCTATCAACCATGGTAAATGGTTAACGTTATGGTTTACATTTTGAGTCATACACTTTTATAAACTTTGTTGCAATTCAACATGTCCTGTATCCATCATAGCAAGATCATGTAGAAGACTTACATCTCCCTCAAAATGCCCCTTGATCCATCTATTCTATTCTTCCCTCCCCCTGCCCTCGGAATCCATGGCAAGCACCAGGGTTTACTCCTTGAAGGAAAAATTTCATAGTTACTTGAAACAACACTGTGGGTTTGACACACTGGCCTGCCCTCCCCTATTAGGCACTGTCCATGCTCTCAAAAGACTCCTGCCCCTCTATTTGAGAACATACTATGGGGCAATGACTAGTTAAGGAGAATGGCCCATTGATGGGCCCTTGGAATTGTTGATTGTGCATATGAAACTTTAGTCTCAAAATTGAATCTTAGCCTAGTATTATAGGGTGCCTAAGAATTGCCTCCTAGTAGGCTCCTTGTTGCTCAAATGTGACCTTTCTCTAAGCTGAAATCAGCATATAAATACATTACTTTCCCCCCAGTATGGGATATGATGCCTCTGTATGAGCTTCCCTGGCACAGAGGGATTACTACCAAGCATCAACTAGCAATTCAACTGGAAAATGACCTTGACCAAAAGGGGAAAAAGGTAAAGACAACTGAGTTTATATGGCTGAGACTTCATAGTTAATTGAGAGGTCATTCCAGAGGTAACACCTATGCACATCTGAGCAGGATCTCTTTGACTGACAAAATAGATACTACCCCAAATAGTGGGGCTCCTTAGGGCTCTGGGGACATCCAGCTATAGTCAGGTCAGATAGCTCAGGAGTTTAGCACCTTGCCAGTGGGCCCTACTTTGGAATTTATGCTCCCCAGAGTGACAGAGCTGTACTCAGTTGTGGTTTCTCTATATATGGCACTTCTGTTCTTTTTTTTTTTTGAACCTATAAATGGTACTAGAGTTGATAGATATATGTCTAAGAGACTTATATATTTTGGCTCTCCATGTGACAACTGGGCCCTGAATCTCAATGGAGTTGCAACATCTACTCTCCATTTCATTGGATTCACCCAGGGCAATTACCATGAAGTTGATGATGGACATCTATCATACCAAGGAACTAAGAGAGTCTACAACTGCAAGGAAGAAAGTCCCATCCATCGGCCCCATGGGACCACATCCCACTCTCAGTACAGGTGGACTGGACATCACCATCCCAGAATCCTCAGGATTGGGGAATGAACTATGGACCAAAGTAATTTACTGGTATTCTACTGTAGACTTATTGTAATCTAGTAATGGAAGGTATTATATCATTGATGTGGAAGCAGTGGGTACTAGCATTTTTGAGGGCAAGGAGATGGAAAAACAGGTGTAATATAGGGCATTTTGGGGACTTGGGAATTATCCTGAATGATATTGCAATGGTAGGTACAGGCCATTATAAATCTTGCCATACCTACAGAATTGGGTGGAAAAAAGTGTAAGCTATAATGTAAACTTTAACCTACATTTAGTGGCAATGCTCCAAAATGTGTTCCTTAACTGTAGTGAATGTACTTCACTAATGAAGGACGTTGTTAATGTGTGAAAATGTGGGAGGTATGGAGAGTGAGGCATATGGAAGTCCCCTATATTTTTTATGTGACATTTGTATAATCTAAGTATCTATAAAAAATAAAATAAAATGCAATAAAAAAGATACTACAGGACAACAAAATGACAGACCAATCTCTCTAATGAATATACATGCAAAAATTCTCAATGAAATAGTTGTAAATCGAATCCAACAGCCTATCAAAAGATTTATATACCACGAGCAAGTGGGATTTATTTGTTGTATGCAAGGCTCATGCAACATAAGAAAATCAATCAACATAATACAACACATTAACAAATTGAAGGAAACAAAACACATGATGATCTCAATGTAGAAAAGGAATTTGAAAAAATCCACCATTCTTTTTGATTGAAAAAAGTCTCAAATACCTAGGAATTAATTTAACCAAAGAAGTACAGGTCCTGTATTCAGAAAACTACAAAACAATCCTAAAAGAAATTTAAAAAGCCCTAAACAAATGGAAAGACATTCTGTGATCATGCATTGGGAGAATAAATATTGTGAAGATGTCAATCTTACCTAAACTCATTTATAGATTCAATGCAATAGCAATCAAAATTCCAACAGCCTACTTTTCAGAATGAGAATAGGCAATTACCAAATTCATTTGGAAGGGAAAGTGTACCTGCATAGTCAAAATCATTCTAAAAAAGAAAAGCCATGTGGGAGGAATTTCACTGCCTGATCTTAAAACATATTACAAAACTACAGTGGTTAAAACAGCATTTAACTGGCATAAAGATAGACATATAAATCAGTGGACTAGAATTGAGAATCCAGAAATAAACCCTCACCTAGAGAGTCAGATGTTTTTTGACAAACCTACCAGGTCCATGTTAATGGGACAAAACAGTCTCTTCAACAAATAGTGCTGGGAGAACTGGATATTTATAAGCAAAAGAATGAAAGAGGACTGCTATCTCACTCCCTATAAAAAATCAACTCAAAATGGATCAAAGACCTAAATGTAAAAGCCAGGACTGTAAAACTACTAGATGAAAATTTAGGGAAGTATCTTCAAGACCTTGTTGTAGGTGGTGGTTTCTTTGATCTTATGCCCAAAGGATGTGTAACAATAGAAAAAATAGGTGAATAGGACTTCCTCAAAATTAAACACTTTTGCACCTCACAGGACTTTGTCAAAAGAGTGAAAAGGCAGCCAACCCAATGGGAGATAATATTTGGAAATCACCTGTCTGATAAGGTTTAAATATCCAGGATATAAAAAGAGATATTACATCTCAACAATGAAAAGACAAATGACTCAATTAAAAAATGGGCAAAGGCTTGAATAGACACTTGTCCAAAGAAGAAATAGAAATGGCAAAACAAAAAACAAACAAACAAACAAAAAAAAACCATGAGAAACATCACTAATGTTTAGGGAAATGTAAATCAAAACTTCAATGAGGTATCATTTCAAACCTATCAGAATGCCCACTATTAAAAAGACAGAGAACTGCAAGTATTGGAGACGATGTGGAAATATAGGAACACTTATTCACTCTGGTGGGAATGAAGAGTGATGCAGCTACTGTGGAGGACTGTTCAGCAATTCTCAAAGAAGCTGAACATAGACTTGCCATGTGACTCTGCATTGCCAGTTCTTGGTATATACCCAAAAGAACTGACAGCAGTGACAGAAACAGACATCTGTGCACCAATGTTCATAGTGGCATTATTCATGATTGTCAAAAGTTGGAAACAACCCAGGTGTCCATCAACCAATCAATGGATAAACAATCTGTGGTGTATTCACTGGAGGGAATATTATGCAGCTGTAAAAAGAAATGAAGTCATAAAGCATATGAAAATATGGATGAACCTGGAGGACATTATGTTGAGTGAAACTAGCCAGACACAAAAGGGCAAATAATGTATGTTTGCATTACTATGATCCAAATATATTGTTTAACATAGTGTATGATTCTAAAGAAATTTATATGTTTCCAGAATATTTAATTGAGAATTATGTTTTTATTCAACTATGTTATATATTGCTTATATTTTCAATTATTAAATGCAAAAAATAAATTAAAAAATGAAAAATAAAGACACTAGAGACACATAAGAGCAGATTTGAATTGCTTGAAACGAGAATTAGTGATTTTGAAGGCAGAATATCTGAACAGGAAAAGCTAGGACAATACAAAGAGAAGAGAAGGGAAAAAAATGGAACAGGGTTTCAAGGAATTGAATGACAACAAAAAGATACACATTATTGGTGTCCCAGAAGAAGAGAATGGAAAAGGGACAGAAATAAAATTTAAAGAAATAATGACGAAAACTTCCCAACCCTTAAGAAACAGAGAAATATAAATATCCAAGAAGGGCAAAACATACCAAGCCAAATAAATCTGAATATAACTACACCAAGAAACCTACTATTCAGAATGATAAATATCAGTAATAAAGAAAGAATTCTGAAGTAGCAAGAAAAAAGGAAAGCATCACCTACCAGGGGACCTCAATAAGATTAAGTGCTGACTTCTCTTCAGAAACCATGGAGATGAGAAGAAAGTGGAATGAACTATTTAAAGTACTGAAGGATAAAAACTGGCAGCCAAGAAATCTGTATCTGGAAAAACTGTCCTTCAAAATTGAGGATGAGTTCAAAGTCTTCACAAACAAACAAAAACTGCCAGAATATGTTAACAAAAGCCCAGAACTATAAGAAATACTAAAAGGGAGTGCTAGAGTCTGACTGGAAAATACAAGGGAGAGGGACTTGCAGAAGAGTGTAGAAATGAAGATCAAAACCAAGGTAAATTAAAGGGTAAAAAGACAGAAAATAGCATGATATGACAACAGAAAGCCCAAGGACAAAATGGATGAAATAAATAATACCTTTACAGTAATAACATTAAATGTTCCTGGCTTGAAATCACCAATCAAAAGACATAGACTGATAGAATGAATAAAATAATATGGCCATCTATATGTTTTCTACCAGAGACTCACCTCAGATGTAAAGATACAACCAGGATAAAAGTGAAAGATTAGAAAATGATATTTCACACAAATAGTAACCAAAAAGGGCTGGACTCGCGATAATAATATGGTACAAAAGAGATTTTAAATGCAAACTGTCATAAGGAATCTGAAAGACAGTATATATTAAAAGGGGGGCAATTCACTAAGAAGTAATAACTATAATGAATATTTATGCACCTAACCTGAGTGCCTCAAGATACATGAGGCAAACACTGGCAAAGGTGAAGGGTGAAATAGACTACTTTACAATAATAGCCAGGCACTTCAATACACCATTCTCAGTATTGGATAGAATAACTAGACAGAGGACAAATAAAGAAACAGAGAACTCGAATAATATGAAAAATGAACTAGACCTAACAGACATCTATAGAGCATTGGACCCCAAAACAGCAGGATATTCATTCTTTTCAAGTGCTCATGGATCAATTTATAAGACAGAGTATATATTTGGTCATAAGTCAAGTCTCAGTAAATTTAAAATGATTGAAGTTCTGCAAAACACTTTCTCTGATCAAAAGAAAATGAAGCTGGAAATCAATAATAGATGGAAAAAGAGAAAATTCATAAATATATGGAGATTAAACAACACATTTTTAAATAATCAGTGGGTCAAAGAAGAAATTGCAAAGAATTGGCAAATATCTTGAGACAAATGAAAACTAGAACACAACATAGCAAATCCTATGGGACACTGCAAAGGCAGAGCTGAAAGGGAAATTTATAGCCCCCAATGTTTACATTCTAAAGGAAGAAAGATCTAAAATTGAAGAACTAACTCCACACCTGGATGAACTAGGAAAAAAAAGCCCAAACAAAGCCAAAGAAATGAAATAGTAAAGATCAGAGCAGAAATAAATGAAATTGAGAACAAAATAATAATTGAATTAACAAAAACAAAAGTTCATGCTTTTGAGAAGATCAGCAAAATTAACAAATCCTTAGCTAGATTGAAAAAGAAAAAAAGAATGAACACACGAATAAATCAAATCAGAAATGAGAGGGAGGACATTACCACTGACTCTGCAAAAATAAAATAGATCATAAGAGTATACTATGAACAACTGTATGCTAAAAACCTAGACATTGTAAATGAGATGGACAAATTTTGAGAAACACACAAACCTCTCTAGAAGAAATAGAAGACCTCAACAAATCAATCTCAAGTGAAGAGATTGAGACAGTTATCAAAAACCTCACAAAAATGAAAAGCCCTGGAACAGATGGCTTCATAGGAGAATTCTGCCAATCATTCAGGACAATCTAATACCAATCTTGCACAGGGTTTTCCAAAAAATTGAACAGAAAGAATATTATCAACCTTGTTCTATGAAGCCAATATCAACTTAACCAGATAAAAATACTACAAAAAAAATTACAGTCCAATATCTCTAATGAATTTGCATGCAAAAATCCTCAACAAAATACTTGTAAACAGAGTACAAAAGTACACTAAAAGAGTATACACTATGATCAAGGGGTTTTATGCCAGGTATGCAAGGGTGGTTCAACCCAAGAAAAAAAGTAGGGTAATAAATCACTTTGATAAATTGAAGAATAAAAATCATATGGTCCTTTTGATTGATGCAGAAAAGTCTTTTGACACAATACAGCATACTTTCTTGATAAAAGAAACACTCCAAAAGATAAGAATAGACAGAAGTTTTCTCTGTATGGTAAAGTGCATATATGAAAGCCTACAGCTAGCATTATACTCACGGGTGAAAGACTGAAAGCTTTCCCAATGAGATCAGGAAAAAACAATGATGCCCACTGTCAACATTATTATTCAATATTGTGCTAGAAGTTCTGGCTAGGCCAATTAGGGTAGATAAAAAATAAAAGTCACTCAAATAGGAAAGGAAGAAGTAAAACTTCCACTATCCTACGTCTAAAAAATCCTGAAAAATCCACAACAAAATTACTAGAATTAATGGATGAGTTCAGCAAAGTGACGGGATATAAGAGTAATATGCAAAACTCAGTGTTTCTATATACTACTGATGTGGAATCTGAAAAGGAAATCAGAAAAAGTTCATTTATAATAGTGACTAAACCATTCAAATATTAAGAAATAAACTTAACTAATGATATAAAGGACCTGTACACAGAAAACTACAAAACATTGCTAAAAGAAGCCAAAGAATACTTAAATAATTGGAAGGACATTCTGTGTTTATGGACTGGAAGACTAGATATCTTTATACTGAATTCTACCTAAACTGATTTACAGATTCAATGTAATCCCAATAAAATCACAACAGTCTTTTTTTTTGCAGAAATGGAAAATCAATAATCAAATATATTTTGAAGGATAAAGGACTCTGAATAGCCAAAAATGTTTTTAAAAAGAACAAAGTTTGAGGACTCTCACTTCCTGACCTTAAACATATTGCTTAGCTTCAGTGGTAAAAACAGAATGGTACTGGAATAAAGACAGACAGATTGGCCAATGCAACCAAACCAAGAATTCAGAAATAGGCCCTCACATCTACAGTCAAGTAATTTTTCACACTTGGTTAAGCCCACCCAGCCATGTCAGAACAGTCTATTCAACAAGTGATGCCATAAGAATTGGATAGCCATATCCAAAAGAAAGAAAGAATACCTGTATCTCACACCTTATACAAAAATTAAGTCAAAATAGATCAAGGACCTAAATATAAAAGTGGCAACCATAAAAGTCTCAGAAGAAAAGTAGTAAAACTTCCTCAATGACTTTTGGTAGGAGGTAATTTCTTAAAACTTACACCAAACACATGAGCAACAAGAGAAAAAATAGATAAATAGTACCTCCTCAAAACTGAACACTTTTGCACCTCTAAGGACTTTGTCAAAAGGATGAAAAGGTAGTCAACTCGATGAGACAAAGTATTTGGTTTAACATGTCCAATGAGAGTTTAATATCCATGATATAAATAGAGATCATACAACTCAACAATAAAAACACATACTATTTGATTAAAAACTGGGGAAAACACTTGAAAAGACAATTGTCCATAGGAAAAATAAAAATGGTGAAGAAACACATGAAAAAGTGATCAACATCACTGCTGTTTGCGGAAATCAAATCTAACTACAATGAGCTATCATTTCACACCTCTTACACTGGCTACTCTAAAAAAGTCAGAAACTGTAAATGCTGGAGAGGATATGGAGAGATAGGAATGCTTATTTACTGTTGGTGAGTATGTAGAAAGATACAGCCACTTTGAAGGAATGTTTGGCAGTTCCTAAAGTTGAATATAAACTTGCCATGTAACCTGGCAGTACCATTAATAGGTATATACCCAGGAGAACTGAGAGCAGGGACACCAATAGACATCTGAACACTGATGCTCATAGTGGTGTTATTCATGATAGCCAAAAGTTGGAAACCACTCATGTGTCCATCAACTAATGAATGGATAAATAAATTATGGTGTATTATTATACGATGGAATATTATACAGTGGTAAGAAGAAACAAAGTCGTGAAGCATATGGCAACATGGACAAACCTGGAGAACATTATGTTGAGTGAAGCAAGCCAGGCACAAAGGACAAATATTCTATGATTCTGCTTTTATGAACTAAATATATGATGTAAATTCATGGAATTAATAATTAGAGAATAAGTCATCAAAAAATACAATGAAGGCAGAGAAAGGAAAACTGATTTTTAATCTCTGCAGAATTGTTTAAAAGGCTGTTTGTAAATCATGGAAATGAATGAAAATGGAGAGAGCACATCATGGCATTTGTGACTAGTAAAGCCATTATATGGGTATGACAGTGGTTGAAAAGGAAAGACTAAGGACATGCATATTAGTAGAATGGAAAGAGATTCATGGAAGGGGTGTTGGCTTAGGAGGAGCTAGGAATGAGGTACACAGATGATGCTGCCTCACCACAGTCAGTGATGGTGCATAAGGGGGAGCTAAACCAATCAAGGTGCTTTGGAAGGATTCATAGAGGAAAATGTTGATTGGATTAATTTGGAAGAGAGATTCTGGCCAACAGAGTACATAATTGAGGCAGGTTCATAGGTGTAGTAGCAGGCCATGTAGCCTGTAGTTCCAGCTAGGATTGTGCACTTAATCTTGATGACTGCTGAACACTGGACTAGGCAGGTTCAAGAGTCAGGTGAATGTAGAAGGTGTTCATAGGAGCACCTACTATGTGCCAGCTGCCATGCCTATTTCCCTTCTATCTTCTTTTTACACCAGTAAAGTCTAGTTTACGTTTTATATATGTGTAACTATTTGTAATATGAATATACTTTTGCTATTTACATATTGTTTTAGTCAGCCAAAGGGGTGCTGATGCAAAATATTAGAAATTTGGCTTTTATAAAGGGTATTTATTTGGAGTAGAAGCTTACAGTTACCAGGCCATAAAATATAAGTTATATCCTTCACCAAAGTTTATTGCCATGTGTTGGGGCAAGATGGCTGCCTACATCTGCCAAGAGTTCAGGCTTCTTGGGTTCCTTTCTTCTCAGGGCTCTGTTTCTTTCCAGCTCAGCTGCTGTGCTCTTGCTACAAGGCCAGCTGTAGACCATCAGGCAAGCAGCTCTGTCTCTCTCCCTGGGGCTTCTGTCATGTCTAATGAGCCATCTCTATTCCTCTGTTTTTTTCTCATGTGTGTTCATTTTCTGGGTTCCAGCTCAAAATTCCCAACCTTGTCCTTTGACATGTCTTTTCTCTGTGAGTCCCTGCCCCTAGGTGGGTCGGTAATCAATGCCCAACTGAAGTGGCTCAATCAGAGTCCTAATAATAATTTAACAAACTAAAAATGATACCTCTGATAGACCAGTTTACAAATATGATCCAATAACTATTTTTGGTATTTATAAACAATGCCAAGCTGTACATATATATAGTAATATATACATGCAAAGTTAGCTTCTACACTGTGATCATATATATGGAAAGGATAGAGAAGGGATCTAGCACTAAGAGAGAGAGAAAAATTACATCTCTATCTTGTTTTTTTATTTTCTTGCTATTGGTTTAAAAAACCAAGATGATTTTCTCCTAGAGTTTCATGAGAATTGGTGGGAAGGAAATAGAAACATTCTTGAAGTAGTAGCTACCTCAGAACTGTCTTCCAGGAAGGAGATTGATGTTTAAGGTCATCAGCTTAACACTACTGCCCTTTCAGGAAGGGAATGTCCACAGGTGTGAATTCTCAGTGCAAAATGGCATTTGCAGCTCTCTTTCCTGACCTCAAAGCAGAGTTCAGCTGCCCATGGCCTGGATTTCCGGAGAGACCAAGTGACCATTGACTGTGGCCAAAATTTCAGTTGCTCATGCATCAACCAGTGTTGGGAAGATCTGTAGGACATCCTCCCCTGTCTGGCCTGCCTCCAGCACTGCCTTGACAGGAACTTTGAGGAACACCAAATTATGCCAAATGACTGAAATTTTGAAGCAATGTCCCATCAGGAGGAAGAAGAGGAAATGGCAGGAAAAGAAACTCCTGTGTGAGAAACACCATCAGCTAGTGACCTTGTTCTGTGAGAAGGACCTGGAGCTGTTGTGTCCTCAGTGCAGAGGTCCCTCTGTCCACCGGGGTCACCACCTGATATCCCTTGAGGAAGCTGTAGCTACTCAATGGAAGAAGCCCAAAAGCTACATTGAGCTTCTAAAGAAGGAAATTGAAAATGCTGAAAAAGATCTGGTAACACAAGTCTCAAAAATCATTTGAATTGAAGGGGAAAGTAGGAAATCATAAGCTTGAATTAAACTCTGATCTTGAAAAACTTATGCAGTCATTGAGAAATGAGCAGGATGCCATTCATTTGGCATTAATGATGGAAGAGAGGGATATTCAAGAGAAAATGATAAAAAATCATAGGCGAATTTCAGAGCATATTTCTATCCTGAAAAACGTGCGTAATGAAATAACAGAAAAGCACATGCAGTCTAAACTGGATTTCCTCACAGATATTGACAACATCGACAAAAGCTCTGAGAACCTGAAAACACCAGTGGTGTTTTCATATGATTGAAGAAAGAGAGCTGTCTTCCTCCACAATATTTTGGTATGCAGAAAATTATCAACATGTTCATGGTAGATTTGTCACTAGATACTGAAAGTGCTCACCCCAAACTCGTGATTTCAGAACACAGAAAAAAAAAGTGTGACATATGGAAAGAAGGAAACAAATGTTCCGTACAGACACAAGAAATTTACTTCTCACCCAGCTGTACAAAGGGATTTGATTGCGCCAGGCCTTTCTGGCAGGTAGAAGAGAAAGGCACAGGGGAATAGTCCTTGGGTGTGTAAAGACTATTTTCCATGAAATGCCATTCCATCAGCATTGCTGAGGGATGGCTTTTAGCAAATTCAGCAGTGAACAAATATTCTTGGCATCCTGAGTACATTTTCTTGGATTATGAGTTGTGAGTGGCTTCATTTATAACATGCCTACCAGAACCCATATATACACCTTCACTGACACTTTTACAGAAACACTTAGGCCTTATTTCTCCACTGGACCTTCTTCAAATTCTCTGACCCTATGTGTAATTACTGATGAAAGAGATGAATGGCAAACTGGAAGACTACTCACATCTTGAAGTATTTCCTTACTGTATTCACACAAGAGTTTTAGGATATTGTGGATTGATTAAAGTTTTAGATATCTGCTTTCAATCAGGAGAAGAAACTCTTTGTACCTCACTTCAATGATGAATGTTAATATGCCTAATTTTTATAACCTGCATTTTGATTGATGTTTTTTAGAAAATCATTCTTTAATTTATTTCTTAATACATCTATGTTTTTAGTGTTTAAACATTCATATTGGGCAAAATCTACATGGATTTCAATTTTCTGTTCAGTGCCAGTCTGCTTTCCAACTCACCAGCCCCAAAATCCCTGGGTATTTTGACACCCTTATGACATCAAATCTTAATACTTTATTTATTTTCATTTATACCTTCTTTAATTTTGCTTTATATTGCTTGACAAACTTCTATACAGAGGACCTGTGTATGTTTGTGAGATTAATTCCTAGGTATTTGATACTTTATGTTCTATTGTAAATGATATGCATGTTTTAAAGGCCTAGTAACCTGGGATGTCTGAGGATATCCAGTCATGGATAAGTTGAGAGCCCTGGTTCTGGCTTAAAATGTGCAAAATATATCATGTGATCCACCTCCAACATTCCAAACTCATCCACCTGCCCCATAAATTGGTTCCTTTACCAGAATTTGCCACATCCTTGGAGGTAGCATACAGAGAAAAAAGAAAAGAATTCAGTAAGGATGTCAGATTTTCCATCACTCTTACCATCCTCTAGTTTTACTTACATTTCTTAGACCTATATTAATTTTTTTACTAATATGTTATTATTTAAGTTAAATCCTGTCCAGGCACATTACCTATTTAATCTAAACACAGGTATCTTCATGTAAGTCTTCCAAAATGTATTAAGTTGTCTTTTGTCTGATTATTTTCATAGTTGAAATAAAGAGAAATTTTAAAAATATTTATTTAAATTTTGATAGTACAATGGGCATATTTTCAAAATTATTATCTTATTGGCATATATTCTAAAATATTTTCCAATGAATTAATAAGATTTATGATCTTCATGAAAAATGATGTGATGCTTCTGGGAAGCGTATATTATATGGATGAAAGAAAATTGAACATGGCAATATCACCACTTGGGTAGAAGTTGATACCATGTGCAAGTTTACCAAGTGACACACAAAATGCTAGAATCACCAGGGAGACTCATTTAATGTATATGCCAGTCCACCCCAAATCAAATGAAACTTACTCTTATCCTGCTTCAACAATGCCCAGTCATACCGCTCACTCTTTCCCACCCCACCCATTATTTCCAAAATTCCCACAGGGCCTCCACTTCCAGAATGAGCAGGAAGAAAAGGGACATTGTTAAGTGCAGATTCTCTGCTGCTTAGGAGCTTGTGGACAAGGAGACTATCAGAATGATTTGGTCAATCTGGGGAATGGAGCCAAGGACTGACTCTATATGGACCTCCTTGTAGGGGCTGGCAGAATTCAAACAGCCTGAGAATGAGCAGGCCCAGACTGGCCAACAAGGTCTCATATCTACACACTTGAGAAACCATAGATGAACACTTGTAAAGGTGTACAATGGCTCCTGAAACAAGATCACTGATTACATTAGAGAGGAGATTTTCAGTGGAGGGTAGAAGGAGGAAGGGCCAGGGGACAATGAAACACATCTTCAACATCCCAGGAGCACAAGATTCATTCAGAGGGGAAGATGGGAAATTTCATCAGGAGCCAATCATGTCCCTGCAGCTGATGGCATCTTGATTCTGTCCAATGAGACAAAGAAAGGGAAAACTCCCACAGGCTTATAAAGCCACACTTGGCCCCATTCTGACCGCACCAGTGAATCCTGAAGCTGTGCCTTGTTGTGCCTTCAGATCAGAAACCTACTAAACAAACAAGTCTGCACTGCTCAGGCCCAGGGGTGCTCCCAGCTCCACCTTGAAGTGCATCCGTGCAAGAGATTCCCTGAACTCAGCATCAAGCCATGACCACAGCAGAGCACAGGTGAGCATTGACTCATGGAATGGGTCAACAGTCAGGCAGGGCTAAGAATGGCATCAATAGATGATGCCAAATGGGGAGCTGAGTGAAGCATTGTGGTTTGACAGGTTTCACAGAATAAAGTGTTTATTAAATTCTTTTGGGGGAGATTTTCTGGCTGGCTGAGCACATATTTGAGGCAGGTCCATAAGCAGTCCTAGAGGCAGCGTAGCAATTAGCTTCAACTGGGGTTTTGGACATGCCCCCACCTCCTTGATGCCTGCTGATCACTGGACTAGTCAGGAGAGGGAAGTGTGGGAAAGGAAAAGGTATTTAGGGAACACCTCCTTTATGCCAGCTACCATGTTTTCTAGTCCACAGCAATGATATATCCTGACTTGGAACTGTGCTTCTGTCTTGACCATTAGGATTGCATTACTGACCATTGATTTGATTGGGCCACTGAACACTAGGGGAGAATGTCACAGGAAGATCAGTAATTACCTACTGGTTAAGGCTTCTCCTCAAAGCTTCTCTGAACTTTGAGGGCAAGCAAGCAGAAGCACTCTTGGAGCAGGACCTGTCCCAGAATTCACTTCTGGAAAGTAGACTGAGGATTGAGGTCTTCAGCTTCTCATTGTTTCCATTTCCTGGAGGGGGATTTCCACAGTTGTAGATTTTAAGTGCACAATGGCCTTTATAGCCTCCCTTAATGACCTCCAAGCAGAGGCCAGCTGCCCCATCTGCCTGTATTTCCTGAGAGACCCAGTGACCATTGACTGTGGCCACAACTTCTGTTGTTTATGAATCATCCAGTGTTGGGAAGATCTGCAGGACATCCTCCCCTGTCTGGTCTGCCTCCAGAACTGCCTTGACAGGAACTTCAAGAGGAACACCAAATTATGCCAACTGACTGAAATTTTGAAGCAACTTCCCATCACGAGGAAGCAGAGGAAATGGCAGGAAAAGAAACTCCTGTGTGAGAAACACCATCAGCTAGTGACACTGTTCTGTGAGAAGGACCTGGAGCATTGTGTCCTCAGTGCAGAGGTCTCTCTGTCCACCGGGGTCACTACCTGATATCCCTTGAGGAAGCTGCAGCTGCTCAATGGAAGAAGCCCAAAAGCTACATTGAGCCTCTAAAGAAGGAAATTGAAAATGCTGAAAAAGATCTGGTAACACAAGTATCAAAATCATTTGAATTGAAGGGGAAAGTAGGAAATCATAAGCTTGAATTAAACTCTGATCTTGAAAAACTTATGCAGTCACTGAGAAATGAGCAGGATGCCATTCATTTGGCATTAATGATGAAAGAGAGGGATATTCAAGGAAAACTGATCAAAAATCATAGGTGAATTTCAGAGCATATTTCCATCCTGAAATAACAGAAAAGCGCATGCAGTCTAAACTGGACCTCCTGATAGATATTGACAGCATCTGCAAGAGCTTTTGTCTGATTATTTTTTAAAATTGAAATAAAGAAAATTTTTAAAAATATTTATTATTTAAATTTTGATAGTACTCTGGGCATATTTTTAAAAATGATTTTCTTATTGGCATATATTCTAAAATATTTTCCAATGAATTGATAAGATTTATGATCTTTGTGAAAAAATGATGTGATGCTTCTGGGAAGCATTTATGGTATGGATGAAAGAAAATTGACCATGGCAATGTCACCACTTGGGTAGAAGTTGAAACCATGTGCTGTGGACAAGATTACCAAGTGATGCACAAAATACTAGAATCACCAGGGAGACTCATTTGACATGTATGCCAGTCCACCCCAAATCAAAATGAAACTTACTCCTGTCCTGCTTCAACAATGCCCAGCCATACCGCTTGCTCCTTCCCACCCCACCCATTATTTTCAATATTCCCACAGGGCCCCCACTTCCAGAATGAGCAGAATCACCAGGGAATATCACCACTTGGGTAGAAGTTGAAACCATGTGCAAGATTACCAAGTGACACACAAAATGCTAGAATCACCAGGGAGACTCATTTAATGTATATGCCAGTCCACCCCAAATCAAATGAAACTTACTCTTATCCTGCTTCAACAATGCCCAGTCATACCGCTCACTCTTTCCCACCCCACCCATTATTTCCAAAATTCCTACAGGGCCTCTACTTCCAGAATGAGCAGGGTTTAGTTGTCCATAGTTTCCACCCACAGTGACCAGAAACTCACAGTTTTACCTTGAGCAATTTATCTCTTAATCCAGCTCCCTCCAGATTGATGCCCCAAAGCCCCCTGCTCTGTGGCTCCCCAAAGCATCTCACTTGGGAAGGATCTCCCCCACTCAGTTGTTTTTTGTGACAGAGATGATGAATACCCAGTTAAACTCAAGACGTCTTGCCACTTCTTCCAGTCATTTATGTTTGACATAAAGGAAAATTCTCATACTATTCCCTGAATGTATCACCATTATTATGAATCAAAAACATGCTCTTCTGTTGCTCATCTCTACCCTGTGCACTATAGATACCTTGCAGTGAGGAATGTGTTATTATTCTTGCCTTCTGGACTTAAATATTTAAACACCATAGTTAGTGAACATGCAAAAAAATTGTTGAACATATAAATGAATGAACTGTGAGTGAATGGAATGCTAAGCAGGCAAAGTGTATATTAACATAAATCTGCTGAGAAAGACCTGGTCTAGAGGTGCAGATTCAGTGGTTGCCACCACATGGGTAGTTGCTAAAACCATGTATCTTGGATGAGATTACCAATGGACTCTCAAATATTAGTTTCATCAGTGAGATTCAGTCAAACTATATATCCAGGACCCCCAAAAAGCAAAACTCAGATAAATTCCTCTTAGAAGAGCCTACTGCATACCCTTGTTTGGACTGCCCAATCATATCCCCACCCTCTCCAATACACCTACAGAGCCCCCATCTCCAGAATGAGCAGAGAGGAAGGAGAGAAATTTCTACTGGGAGGTTCTCTGCTATGTGTGACCGTGCAGAGATTGAAAAGTATTGGAACTAATCAGTGAATCCAGAAGACAGATCCTAGAACCAACTGTGGATATACCTCCTTTAGTGATAGTTTTAAAACATATGAGAAGGACCATGCCAAGTTTGTTAGTAAAGTCACCCATCACCCTGCCTAAGATGAAAAACTGAAGATTTTTCAATTTATTCAATGCAGGCAGAAACCCCATCATTGATTAAATTAGTGGAATTTCTTTGCAGGAGTAGAAAGAGGTGGGAACAAGGTACAATGAGTCAAATCTTCCCTGCCCTTAGTTCAGAAGATGCATTCAGAGAGGAAGATGGGAAATGTCATCAAGAACATGTCATTTCTCTGCTGCCAATTGCTCCTGGAGTCTGTCCAGTGAAACAAAGGAAGGGGAACTCCTACATGGTTATAAGGCCATATTAGGTCATATATAGACCTTTACAGTGAACCCAGAAGTTGTACTCTCTTGTGTCTTTTAACAAGGAAGACATGTCTAATCTCCACTAAGAGAGCAGCCTGTAATTCTCAATGCCTTCTTGACCAGTGGATGTAAGGGCAGCTCCCAAATCACCTCTAGCAACAAATTATAGCAGAATGTCTAAGTAAGGAATGTGCTGTTGGCCTTAGGTGAGTGAGATTCAGAGAAAGGGCTCTAGACTTTGCCTGGGCCTGAGCTAGTGGTAACCATATTGAAAAGAAATTGGTGAGCACTATTATGTTATTTTTTAACTACCAATTATATTGTTAAGATATAGATAGATGTATATATAAATATATATTTATATATATTTATTTATGTTTATATTCTAAGATAAAATTGAATTTTTATATTATACTAACATATGTATGAACATATCTTTATTTAGTTTCCATTTTTAACCTTTTAACTTATATCAGGTACTTCTTTTTTATTATATAAGAATCAGAGAATTTTACATTTTACACTGATCTTGCCTGCATTTAATGCAAGGAATTCAACATAATCAATACATTTACAATTAAACAGTTAACTGAAAAATGAGAAACACAAACCATCTTTGGGATATCTTCAATTGTGGGCCACAGCAAAATCCTACTAGTAAAAACAAAATGTTTCCAAATATATAGATCTAAACTCATTTTTATCTTTTCAACAAATTGCAAGGCATGTTGAGAGTAATCACTGTTTTTAAGTAACCATGAAAGAGAGGGGTATCAAGGAACCAGTCCCAGATAAAATAGGTGGTCTGAAATCAGACATGTAACAAACCCACTACAAACACAAGCAGATGCAGCCTAAATACCTGTTCTTGCTCATTCTTCAGTTTTAATTTGCTTCAACTATGCAGATTTTTTCAGTTACAAGGAATGGGGACAGGAAGTGTGATGGGATTATGCAACAGGTTTAGGACAACTGTGAGGAAGAAGTTAGGAGAAGACTAAGGAGCTTTGAAATGGTGGGAAAGTGTGAGAAACACTCTCTAAAGGGAGTAAGAGAGAAGTTGGATGGGCTGGAATGGGTAAGCAACACTCTGAAAGAGGCTTTCTAAAGGTCAGCCTTTAAACAAAATATTTTAAATTGTAGGATATTTCAATTATACTTAATAGTAGAGAGAATATTATGACAAACCCCCATGTCGAAAAAGGAAGCTTCTTTAATTTAAATTAATTCACAAACTTCTTTATTTATAGCCCCACAATTCACCTTCTGCATTATTTTTAGGCAAACTCCTAGAAATCATATGATTTCATCTGTAAATGTTTCATTATGTATCTCCTAAAGGATACTATTATAATCAAGATAATTCTAATAACATTATGACAAGTTTAAATAATTAGCAATAATTATTATCAGCAACAACCCAACTGCCCAAATTGAATTGCAATTTTGATGAAAGCATGCATTTGAACCTGGATCCAAATTTTGGTCAATATATTGTAATTGATTAGAATATCTTTTAAATCTACATTAATGCCTGAATTCATTCTCTGTATTTTTTCTGTGTTTGATATCCTTAGCATGAAAACAAACAAACAAACAAACATTGTCACTTTGTCTATAGCATTTCCAACACATTGGGTTTTTCTACTTGCATACCTAGGTGGTTCATAACATGTTTCTTTGCCTCTATTTTCTGCAAATTAGTAGGTGCCTTTCAAGGCTTGATATGATCTACGTTCATTTTTTTTTTCAAAATTACAATATTCCACAGATAGTACTGTGTACACACCTTCAGGAGCTTTTAAATATCTGAGTTTTCTCACTTTATGTGGATACTTTTAGACATGTTTATCACTGCCTAGAGCTATTAATTAATAGGATTGAAAAAGGGTCATGGTTTTATTTTCTAACTACTTTGAGTTTTTGGTGGACTTTATCTTTACTAGAAACATCCTTCAATTATTTGATCAACCTGATATACTGTTCATGTAATAATAAGTGCTTGACTGAATATCCTCTCCCAAAGGGAATATCTTTGTCCACAGAAACAATATGTGCCTTGCAATCATCATTCTTCCTGACCAAGAGGACTCCACAGCTAACCTTCAATTAAGAGGGACCAGCAAATACAGAAGGAGAAGGAGGCAGGCAAATCAAGTATTTCCTGTGAGTTGGAGCTCTTCTTGGAAACTTTCTCATGACCTGAAGGGAAGGAGGGAAAACTACTTGAAAGGGCAATAGCTTTGCCCATACTCTCTTCCAGATAAGAATTTTTGTAGTTCCTGGGGAAACAGACTTTCCTAAAGGGAGTTTCCTCAGACAGAAACTCTCATTGAAAAATGCCTTTATTGTCTCCCTGGCTGATCTCCAAGCAGACGCCAGTTGTCCCAACTGCCTGGACTACTTGAGAGAACCAGTGACCCTTGATTGTGGCCACAACTACTGCCACTCCTGCATCTACCAATGCTGGGAAGATCTACAGGACATCTTCCCTTGTCCTGCCAGCCTGCAGCACTGCTTCAGTGGGAATTTGAAGAGGAACACTCAATTCTGCCACATAACTGAAATTGTGAAGCTACTTCTCAACAGGTGGAGCAAGGGGAAATATTAAGAAGAGAAACCCCTGTGTGAAAAACACAATCAAGTTCTGACCCTGTTCTGTGAGAAGCACCTGGAGCAGGGTCTCCTCTGACCACCAGCATCACCACCTGATGACCACTGAGCAAATTGCATCTAGTCACAGATAGAAGCTCAAATATTTCATTTAGCCCCTGAAGAACAAATTAAAGATGTTAAAAAGTGGTTAGAAATACAAGTCTCAAAATTTATTGAATTGAGGATGAAGGTGAGATATTGGAGTAGGAGATTGTACTTTGAATTTGAACATTCTAAGCATTTACTAGAGGAGGAACAGGATGCTATTCATGAGGGGGGGATTAATGATAGAACAGAAGTATATTGAAGAAAAATTAATTGAAACCCAAATACAAATTTCAGACTATATTTCCACACTGAAAAATATGATACAGGAAATAAAAGTGTGTGCAGGCTGGCCTGGATTTACTTACAGGTCTTGGAAGTATCCATAACAGATACAAAAGCTTCATATCCCCAGAGGTATTTTCAAATGTTTTAAAGAAAGAGAATTGTTATATGTCTCTTCACGATATTTTGGCCGAAGAAAATGATCAGCATATTTAAAATAGATTTGACTCTAGATCCTGAAATTGTCCACCCCAATCATATTATTTCAGCAGACAGAAAAAGTGTGACCTATGAAATGATGAAACCAAATTTTCCCTGCAATTCTTAGAGATTTACATTTTACCCAGCTGTCCTGAGCTGTGAAGAATTTTGTGCTGACAGACAATCCTGGTATGTAGAAATAAGAGGCTTAGGTAAATGGTCCATTGGTGTATATATAGACTTTTTACCCAGAAATGCTAGTACATCACCATCACCAAGCAATGGACACTGGCAAGTTCAGCATTCAACTATTACAAGTGAAAATGGGATATGGTAGGGATTGTCATTTTTCTTGATTATGAATTGATAGAAGTCTCATTTTATGATTGGAATAATAGATCTTACTCTTATACCTTCATTGGTAATTTCACAGAAAAACTTAGGCTTTTTTTTTACTCTACTGGATCTACTTCAGACTCTCTTACAATCTGTTTCATCGCAAATTAGATGAACACCTTGGAACCCTGATTTATACCTTGTTACATACTGTTTCTGTAATTATAATGTCCTTGGGTATTGTATTATCTCTGTTTAATTATTACATAATCTAGTTACAACTGTTATGGCTTTTTTGACAGAAAAAGCGTCATTTTCTCTTTCTTATTTCTGTAACTGAAGAAAGTATACAGCTTGTGTTGTTTTCATCACAAGGATCACATGGGAGTCACTTAGGAATCACAAACACCAATTCTGAAAGGAAAGACTTTAAAGTTAAGCTTTTTGTAACATTCCTTTTTCAGCACACCAATAAATATATTTTATCTCATTTAACTTCTTCCTACATATACACATATTCTGTGAATTCATAACTTTTTAATGTTTTCTTTAATGTCCAAACTAGTGACACTGAAAGAATGTATTCAGAGAGGTGTTATGCCTTCTTTGCCATTGAAAAAGGGAGATCAGTTGAATAGTGGCAAGTGTTTAGACCATTATTTGAAAAAAAACAACGCTTTTACAGAAGAGGGCCAGAAAGCTGAGATGAGGAGGGTGTGGTTAATGGAACTGAAGATGATGCAGCAATGTGGAAGTAAAGGCTGGGGTGCTCCAGAAAGGGCTGAAAACTTTTCTTAAGACATTCACTCAGATAGTGCTGAGTAGCACATTTATGAACTAGGGCCCCTGAAGATTTAAGTGACTAACTTTAGCTATCAAAGCATGGGTATTGGGTTTACATACCAGGAATATTTATGAAGTTCATGTATTTGAAAAATAATTTAGTTTTAGAAAGTTATACATTTAACATGATACATTGTAGTATTGGCCCTGTTTTTCTCTCATGTTTTCTATAAGCATATTTATTGTATTAATAAACTCAGAACAGAGTAAACCTGTGTTACATACATTGTGTTAAACTTCCATCATTTCAGTCATTTCTTAAATTATGAGTTGTTTTGCTTTTAATATTTCTGGAATTTGAGAAAGTACATTATAAAGGCTTTGAGAATTCATTATATTAAAATGTGATTAATTCAATTGGGTAATCTATATGCCATAGCATGTAAACTTTGAAGTCTAAAATGCATGACTACAAATTGTATTGTTCATGTAATGTCCAGTGCAGGTAGGTATGGCTTTCCTCCATGGAGTGACTCAGATTTCCAGGCTTCAACAATCCTGAGACACTACTAACAAAAGATCACTGCAGCAGAGTTAAAGAGAACATGGTGATGTTCCACACACATGTGACCACATTAAAGACCACAGGTCTTTAATGCAGCCAGGAAGACACACAGTATTTCTGTACTTTTTATATTTTTTTGATACAAGTACTAACATATTTCCACATATTTTTGCAAGTTGGTTGAAGTTATTGGGATCTGTTTTTAGAAGCTGGCTACTACATACTTTGAAGGGAAGGAAGGAGACAGGGATAGAGGAGAAAGGGAAGAATAAAGGAAAGGAGGAAGCATCCCATGGATAGTCACACACTGGGAGACACCAAGAACTCATGAGAACTACCTTTGCCACTTTGCCATTGTTGTTGTCATGAGTCCTTGGTGTCTCCCAGTGTGTGACCACCCCCTCTGGAAGTGGATCATCTAGCTTCAGTATACATTCAGATAACTGCAGCCCAAGCCAACATCTTGATTGTAAACCCATTAAAGATTCAGATCCAGAACCACCTAACTACACCACTCTTGAAATCCTGACTCAGGGCATGGTGCTTGCCTTCTCCTGAGTAAGCAATCCAAGGGTAGAAGACAACAGGAACATGATAAGGTCCAGCAACTGTTTTAATAAGAAGTTTAAATTGTATGTGTTATGTACAAAAATGAAAGTGATCTGACATTCTATTAATGGAACTGTCTCTTACATCCTATTCAAAGTCTGTTTCTTTTACTATTACTCAATAGAGACTTGGTATGTTTACAATACACCCAAAATGTAGAGATCCAGAAATCACCCCAGACCTTGGGTATCTGAACAAAGTGGCTATTTGACAAAGCTCCCAGAATATGATCTTATATCATATTTGGAAAACACTTATCATGATATCTTAGAAAACCAGAGGTTTGTGTATTGGTTGTCAAGGAGGAAAACAAGTCTATTAAACAGTTGGGCCTCAACACCATTGTGGTGATTTGAGCTAACAGTACTCCAAAAATATGTTCTCAAATTTAATTCATTCCTGTGGGTGTAGGACCTTTCTATGAGGTTGCTTCACTTAAGGTGTGGCCCACTATGGGTATTAATCCTATTACTGGAGTCCTTTATAAGACAAAGAAATTCAGAGATAAATCCACAGAGGGAGAATCAAGAAGCTGAACATAAATAAAACCCAGAAGAGATGGGAGAGACCAAGAGATGCCGCCATTTGCCTTGCCATGTAACAAGCTAAGGGCCAAGGATTGTGAGCAGTCATTTTGATGATGCCCTGATTTGGACATTCTCTTAGCCTCACAACTGTGAGTAAAAAATTCCCACTGTCTAAGCCAAAATTCCATGGTATCTGCTTGAGCAGCCAAGAAAACTAAAACACTCTTTTAATACAGGATTTTGTTTAATCCTCACAACAAGTCTACATACTTATAGATGATGACACTGAGACTTACAGACATTAAATATGTTAGTCAAAGTGACATACATTTAAAAGAACAGTCTGGGATTTAATTTAGGATTGGTTTATTTATTGACCAAATATTTACTGAGACCATTTTATGATCAATACTCTGAGTCAGATATTTAAACCAAGAGATGGGGAATTTTTAAAAATCTAGAAGAATAAGCACCTCGATGACCAGCTCACCCCTAAATGGGAGGGAACTTATGTTGTATTATTAACTACCCACTATTCTTTAAAATTACAGAGCATCAAGCCATGGATTCACCACTCACAGTTAAGACATCTTCCTTAGAAGAAAAAGTAGAAAAAAAGAGAAAACCCACCTCCTCTTCATGCACCCCCACCGCTAATATAAATCTGCTTCTTTGTAGGTCACCCAAACCATTATAATAATTGGAATTAGCCTTCTTTTCTTTTTTATCCTATCACCATCTGTGCAAGGTAATAACTTTTTAAAATGGACTGCAACATTAGCTGCAGGTCATGAGAAAACTGACTGCTGAGTTTGTAGTTATTTGCTGATTGCTGAAAGCAGTCATTTATGCTGGGCTTTTACTCCTGACTGCACAAAACTGACCAGAGTGGATAGTTACAGTCTTTCCTACACCACCTTCACCCACGCATTCCTACTATTCCAGGGCCTGTGACTTTCCTAACCCACATGAACACAGAACTTCCATTCCCATGCATTGGGATGACCCTGTACCAAATATAAAATATAGCAAGTTTAATTATACTACTGCTAAAGAAAAGTATAGAATCTCTAAACTAGAAGGTTATTTTCAATTCTCCCCGATGAATACTTCAACCTTGGATGAGTTAAATTGGTTAGTGGCAGAGAGCAGAATTTACATTAAAATGTCCTGTTTATATAAAACAGCAAGATTTCTCTGCTTAGCCAAGCCTGGTAGGTGATCTACCCCATTCTAATTGTGAAAAAATAATTTTTCCATGGAAATATGAATGGCTAGTTGTGGTCCACTGAAAGAGTATAATGGCTCAGAATTGTCGGCTTTGTGGATTGAGCTTCTGGCCATACTTGCCTTATAATTAGGTAAGGGATGCACTGTTTTCCCTTTCTACCTGGACTGATACTTAAAAATTGCCTGAAACCCCAAGTAATATTAAAGCTTTGGAAATTGTTTAAGTTTACATTAAAAAAGCCATGAACTCAGTCAGATCCAAAAGAACATTAAAATGGTGGGAATGGCCTCTATCTAATTTTTTCCCAAGAGGGAGAGCACTAGATGCTCTCATACAGTTTCATTCCCTGGTAAATGCTTTTACACAATTCATGCTTTAGGCTAAACAAGGACTCACATTGTTAAATAAGGAAATGGCCCAGAGAGAAAGGTTGTCTACCAAAATAGAATGGCTTTAGATATATGAACTGCAGTTCAGGAGGGAACATGTGCATTAATTGGTATAAAGTGCTGTGGTGCTGTACATACATACCTAAGATATATGATAATATCTCCTCTATACGGGTCATATGTAAAGAGACCTTGAACATGTTAAAAATCTTGGCAGATTTGACACATTTTCTGAATGGTTAATGAACTTACCTATAAAATGGAGAGTGGTTCTCTTAAATATTGCCTTTATTTTGCTTGCCATATGCTTGCCTTGCTGCTGCCTGTGTTTTATGGGTTTATGCCTAAAGCATCCTCCAAAATGATATGAGAACTTTCTTCAACCCTAATCAGCAGGAAGTAACTACAGAAAATGAGATCTTCACCCATTTTCCTTATATAAGGAATATTTATAAAGCACATTTTCTTAAGAAAAAGAAAAGTATAAACACAAGGGGAGATTTGATAGCTGGAAGATGTGCTTATTGAAATTTCTCCACTTAAGAAGCTTTGAAAATTCTAAAACTAATTGAACTGATTTTCTATTAATCTAATTTTAGAAGTGTACTCTTTGCACTTAGTTCTCTGAAAGATATTGTTGCAGTTGGGTAGTTTGATGTAATTATGAATTCCAAAAATATAATTGGATCATGCTTGTAAACTGACCTGTTAATCTGGGCATGATTAAGTTATGATAAGGGCACTGACTGGCCACATCAGTAGGGCATTGAGCCCCACCCCTTGGTGGGTGGGGAATCGAATATAAAAAGCAAGGCAAAGGACAGATGGAGCAGGTTTATTTTTTTTTCTTTCTTAACTTTATTTGTACATTTATTAATCAAAAATATAAACAATTAAAAACTAAAAAGTAAACAGATGAATAAATATATACATTTCTCCATTAAATGTAATGGATACATATAAAGTTTTTTTTTGTGTGTGTGGATCAAACAATATGTTACACAATATATTTAGTTCATAGTAATGCATTCACACAGTATTTGTCCTTTTGTGTCTGGCTTGTTTCACTCAGCATAATGAATAGCAGTTTTTGAGAAGCAGTTCTGATGTTGGAAAGAAGGCCCCAGGAGAAGAGAAGAGAGCTGTTCACCTGATTGTCTACAGCTGACCTTTTGGAGGAAACAGGAACTAAGCCCAGAAAGAAACGTAGCCCTGGGAAGAGAGGAACCCAAGAAGCCTGAACCCTGTCAAAATTCGGCAGCTGTCTTGCTCTAATGTATGGCAATGGACTGTGGTGAGAGAAGAAACTTAATGCTTTATGGCCTGGTATGTGTGGACTTCTACCCCAGATATGTACCCTTTATAAAGATGAACCCAGTTTTGGTATTTCACATTAGTACCCTTTTGGCTGACTAATACAGATATTAACCAGACTTTCTCAGTTTTGCTTGCAGAAATAAGATAATGTCTCAAAGCAAGACAAAATTTTATAAATCTGTAACTTTTCCCAGAGACAAAAAGTTTGATATCCTTGAGCAGTTTTCTGTGAAAAGAGCCAAGAAGTCCTTACACCTGCATAACTATATCTAAACTGTGGTTTATTAGCCACTGAAATCAAGAAAAACTTGGGTATGCTTGAGGCAACACAAGACTGAGAAATAGCACATATCTACCTCACACATTATTGTTTTCCTATTTTTTTTCTTCTCAGCTACCCCTGTTATTTTTTTTCCTTGTAAAAACCCTAACTCCCATTTTCATTTTAAACTGGTTTTCAGAAAATTCTCCCAGTTCCTTGCTTGTGCACTCACAATAAATCACCTTCTCACTAAGAAACACATTTGTCCTTTGTAGTTCTGGATCATAAGGGCCTGTCTATTAGTTATAGCCATCCTTATGGTAACAGTGGAAGATAGGACATCTGAAATCACACAAAAAATAGCACAGATTAGAAAAAAAAAAAGGAAAAAATTCAGCAGGGTTTCAGGAAATTGAATGACAGAAAGATTGCACAAATATATGCATTGTGGATATCCCAGAGGGAGAAGAGAAAGAAAGAAGGGCAGAAGGAGTGTTTGAGGAAATAATGGCTGAAACTTTCTGAACTCTTATGAGGGACATCAAGGTACATTTCCAGAATGAACAGCCTACTTCAAATTGAATAAACTCTAGCAGACCTACCCTGAGACACAAAAGAGATCCATCACATATAATAATTTTAAGTCCTGATTTTTCATCTCAAACCATGGAGGTGAGATGAGAATTGTATGACATAATTAAGGTGCTCAATGAAAAAAAAAAAAACTGCTAGCCAAGAATTCTGTATCCAGCAAAATTGTCCTTCAAAAATAATGGGGAGATCAAAATATTCATAAATAAAAAAAAAATTGGGAGTATTTGTCAACAAGAGTCCTCCCCTTCAAAAAATGTTAAAAGAAATTCTATAGATTGAAGAAAAGACAGGAGAGAGAGGTTTAGAGGAAAGTGCAGACAGGAAGACTATTATTAAGTGTAACTAAAAGGGTAAAAAGGGAAACCTAAATAAAGTATGATATAAAAGCCTAAATAAAAAATGGCTGAATCTGTCTTAGCCAAACTATGCATATAAATTCACTACATTACCCCCCAGCTTGGGACATGACTCCTGGTGATAAGCCTCCCTGGCACTGACAGATTATTACCAAGCATCAACTAGCAATGCATATGGAAAAAGACCTTGACCAAAAGGGAGGAATGGTAAATACAAATGATTTTTTATGGGTAAGAGATTTCAAAGTGAGTCAGGAGGTCCATCCAGAGGTTATGCTTATGCAAGAATCAGGCTCTCTTGACTGCCACAGTAAACAATGCCTCCAATATTGGGGCTCCTGAGGGCTCTAGAAACATCTAGACACTGTAGGCAGGGCAGACAGTCTTAGGAATTTGGCACCCTGTCAGTGGGCCTTTCTTTGGAATTTATGCTCTCCAGTGTAACAGAGTTAGACTCATTTATAAGTTCTCTACATATGGCTTTTCTGTACCTTTTATTTGAACCCATAATTAGCACTATACTTGATAAATATATGTCCTAGAGACTTAAATGTTTGGTCTGTTCATGTGTCAATTTAACCCTGAATTTCAGCAGAGTTTCCACACCTACTCCCCAGTTCATTGAACTCAGCCAGGTCAACTAAAAAAGAGAGATGATGGACAATGCTCATCCCAAAGGAACAGAGAATATCTGTAACTGCAAGCAAGATAGCTTCATCCTTCTGCCCCACGGGATCTAAGCTCCCTCACAATTAAAAGCACAGTGGGTATCAAAATCCTAAAATCCTCAAGATTGGGAAATGAACAATGGAGTAAAGTAGACATTATTATTCTACTATAGACATTATTATTCAAACAATGGAAGAACTGTTATCATTGATGTAAACCAACAGAGGTTGTGAGGGATGGGAGAGGGAAGAACAGGTGTAATATGGGGACATTTTGAGGTCATTGGATTTGTCCTGCATGCCAATGCAGTGGTGGATACAGACCATTGTATATTTTGTCACAACTTACAAAAGTGTGTGAGACAAGTGTAAACTATAATGTAAACTGTAGCCCATGGTTAACATCAATGATTCAATATGGGCTCATCAATTGTAACAAATGTACCACACTAATGAAGGATATTGTTAATGTGGGAAAGTATGGGATGAGGAGGGAGTGGGGTAAATTGGAATCTCTTATATATTTATGTAAAATTTATGTAATCTAAATCTTCTTTAAAAATAAAAAAGAACTAATTTTTAAAAAGGCAGAAGTACTGCCTTTACAGTAATAATATTGAATGTTAACAGATTAAATTCCCTAATTAAAAGACACAGAGAGTCATAATCAATAAAAATATATAATAAGACCAAACTATATGCTGTCCACAAGAAACCCACTTTAGATCCAAGTTCAAAAATAAGTTGCAAGTGAAAGGGTAAAAAATAATTTTCCTTGCCAACAGCATCCAAGGAATTGTTGGGGTAGCTATACTAATATCAGACAAAATTAAACTTTAAGTGCAAAACTTGTAAGAGACAAAGAAGGACACTATATATTAGTAAAAGGGAAAATCCACCAAAAAGAAAGAACAAACATAAATATTTATGTACCTAACAAGGGTGTCCCAAAATATATGAGACAAACACTAGCAAAACTAAGGGGAGAAATAGATGTCTCTGCACTCATAGTGGGGGACTTCAAATACACCACTTTCAGCAACAGATAGAACATCTAAACAGAAGCTCAATAAAGAAACAGAGATCATGAATAATATGTTAAAGGAACTAGAACTAATGGAAATATACAGAACATTGTACCACAAAATAACAGGATATACATTCTACCTAAGTGTTCATGGATCATTCTCCAGGATAGACCAAATGTTCAGCCATAGAACAAGGCTCAACAAACTTAGAAAGATTATAATTATACAAAGAACTATCTCTGACCAAAATGAAAAGTAGCTGGAAATGAATAATGGGTGAAAAGATTGAAAATTCAGAAAGAGATGGAAGTTAAACAATACCCTCTTAAACAATAAGTGGGAAAAGAAGGAAACTGCAAGATAAGTCAGTAAATATCTTGAAGCAAATGAAAATGAGAACACAACATATCAAAACTTATGGGATGCAGTGAAGGCAGTGTTGAAAGAATTCATTAAGGAGATAGAAATTGTGAAAGGGAATGAAACAGAGATGAAGATGATAGTAAAAGAAATTAAAAACACCCTGGAGTGATGCAAATGCATATTGGAGAGGGGGTAAGAAAGAATACATGGACTTTAAGATAAGACAGTTGAAATTATTTTGTCTGAGGAGCAGAAAGGATAAGGAATGAAGAAATGTAAAAAGAGCCCGAGAGTCCTGTGGGCACCATCAAACATACCAGTATATGTGTTATGAACACACCGAGAAGTAAAATGAAAAGAGAAAGGGGCAGAAAGAATATTCAAAGAAATATTGGCTGAATATCTTCCAAATTTAACAAAAGATACAAATATACATATCCAAGAAACTAAAAAATAAACTCCAAATAGAATAAATCAAAAGAACACACACCAATACACATTATAATCCAAACTGTGATGCCGAAGTCAAAGAGAGAATTCTGAAGGACACAAGAGAATAGTAGTATCATGTACTAGGGAGCCTCCATGAGATTAAATGCTCATTATTCATCAGAAACCATGGAGGCAGAAAGGCATTGGATGACATTTTCAAAGTGATGAAAGACAAAAGTTCCCATTCAAGATCCTACATCTGTCAAAGCTGTATATACATGATGGACTATTATGCAGCAGTAAGAAGAAATGAAGTAAGGAACTTATGACAACATGGATGAACCTGGAGGACATTAAGTTAAGTGAAGCAAGCCAGACACAAAAGGACAAACACTGTATGATTGCACTATTATAAAGTAAATATATTATGTGAAATATGAATATGGATAAAATTACATATATAAGACCATTTTTTGAAGCATTTAATACTACAAAATGTTAATACCAGACCAAAAAAAAAAAAAAAAAAACCCATTATACTAAATGAAGGAGACCAGACATATAGTACTACATATTTTACAACTCCCTTTATACAAGATGTAAATAAAAATCAATTTATAAACATGAAATTAGATTACCAGTCATGTATGGCTGGAGAAGGAATGCTAATGATCTTTCATTTTGGAATATTGACTCTGTATTAAATTTTTGAATTGATGAATGTGCAACACTATGATTATACACTTTGGATAGACTGTATGGCATGAGAATATATTTCAATAAAACTGCTTAATAAACAAATAAAATATTGTGCAACAAACTTCAGAAATAGCAACTATGTGGAGCGGGGGAAACATAGGGAGATTGAGAGGTAAGGAATTTTCTTGTTTGTTTGTCTGATTTTTGTTTATTAGTATTATTGAAATGATGAAAATGTGCTATTGATGATTGAAGTGATGAACACACAACTATGTTATTGTACAAAATATCACTGATTGTATACTTTGGATGAATTGTATGCTTTATTAATATGTATCAATAAAATTGATTTAAAGAAAAATACTATCTTTCAAAATAAGAAAGAATAAGACATTCCCTGATAATCAAAGCTTAAGGGTGTTCATTACCAGTAGAACAGACCTACAAAAAGTGCTGAAGGTAGTTCTTCAGACTGAAAGGAAAGGACATTAAAAAATAAACTGAAGCCGCATGATAAAATAAAGATCTCTGGCAAAGATAACAGCATAGGTAAGTATAAATGCCAGTGTCACTGTACTTTTGCTTTGTAATTTTACTTTGTACTTCTTATAGAATCTCAAATGCAAATGAATAAAATGTAATGATAAACCCATGATTTTGGACTCAATGTATAAATATATAATTTGTGACAAGAACAATATAAAATGGGGGGGACATGGAATATACTAACTTAGTTTGTGTATCTTATAGAAGTTCAAATGTTATCAAATCAACCTGATTGCTATAGACTTAGAGTGTTAAATTTAAACTCATGAAAACCACAAAGAAAATATCAGAAAAATAAGCACAGAGAGAAATGAGAAGGGATTTTAATGGTTCACTACAAAAGATCATTTAAAGACAAAAGAAGGCTGAAATGGAAGAACTGAGGGACAAAAGATGTATAAGACCTAACAAAATCATAGTGTGAAATGGAAAAATGCCTTATCAAAGGCTACTTTAAATGAAATGGGTTAAACTCTCCAGCCAAAAGACAGATATTGGCAGAAGGAAGAAAATAGGCACACCCCAACTATATCCTGTTTACAAGACACTCACCTTAACTTTAAAGTGAAAGCCTGAAAAAATAATTCCAGGAAAATATTAACCAATGGAGAGAAGGGGAAGCTATAGAAACATCAGATGAAAACAGACTGTTACTAGGGACAAAAAAGGACACTGTACAATGATAAAAGGGAGAATGTAACAAGATGATTTAACAATGGCAAAAATATATGCATGTAACAACAGAGCACCAAAATATCTGAAGCAAACATTGACAGACTTGAAGGGAGAGATAGATGTTTCCACATTAATAGGAGGAGAAAAAAATACCCCACTTTCAGTAATAGAGAGGAAAATCTTGACTTGATGTAAAAGATAAATAAAGAGAAGGATTGAACAAAACTATGAACCATCTAGATCTAACAGACATATAGAGAACAATTCATCTAACAACAGCAGATAACACATTCTTCTTAGGAGCACAAGGATCATTCTCTAGAATATAAGATATGTTAGGCCAAAAAAAGTCTTAATAAATTAAAAAAGATTGAAATCATACAAAGTACATTCTCTGACCACAAAGGAATGAAGCTATAAATGAATAAAAACTAGAAATTTTACAAATATGTGAAAATTAACTCCACTCTCAAAATAACCAATGAGTTCACAAGTGAAAAGAAGAATTGAACCAAATATAGGGACTTCTGGGAAAATGGCAGACTAGTAAGACATGAGACACTCTTCTCCTCCAGAAAAATAGCTAGAGGACAGACTGAAACAGCCCAGAAAAAGATCTTCTAGGGTTCAGTACAGACAAAGCCTGGACTCCACCCAGATGAGAGAAGGATAAATGAGGGAAATTGTGATGACAGAATTGTGATTTGAAACCAGTAGCTGCTGCTGCCAGCACCATTCCCCACATTAAAGACACTTTAGACTTCTTGGGCCTTTGGGCCTGCAACTATAGACAAAAGTGGCTCCATGGATCTACCACCCAAGGAAAGGAGAGAGAGGACACAGCCTAAGACGGACTCAGCTTCTGACCCAGAAATTTGGTCTGCTGTGTCCCACGAGCCCTTCCAGGCCAGGTGGCACCACACAGTGGTTTGCCCTGAGAGCTGGTGAAGGCCTAGAGAAATCTGACCCTCACAATCTTCTTCTCTTCTAGTGGGGACTAATGAGGATGCCCTAGGAAAGGGGAGAGATAGACACACAGCTTCAGGCTGATTCAGCTTTTAACTCACAAATTTGGTGTGTTGTGTCTCAGGAGCACTTCCAGGGCAGATGGGGCTGTGCCGTTTTTGGTCTTGGAGCCTGCAAGGGGCTAAAGATATACAACCCTCCCAATCTCTTCCTTTACTAACAAGACTGAATGTTGAGGACTCAGAGGGCAGTGGAAATATTTCCAACCCAGGAAACAGGAGGGGGCTACCAGAGAAAGAGATAGCCTCCAGACAGGAAGGTCTATCACATTGATCCAGTTTGTGACACAACAAATATACTCCAACCAGGCATTGAACTGAGAGGTGCCAAAGAGTGCCATCTGCTGGCTAAACAAGGAAGTACATGCGAGAAAATTAAAAATAAGTAGAGGAGGCTTTTTCTGACCTCTATAGCTGCCCTCCCCAAGGCCCTAGGAAGTGACTTTACAGCCAATTACTGGATCCAATGCCCAAATCTGCACAACCAGGAGGACAATGCTAAGAATCCAGGTCGAGTCAAGACTCAAAGAGCAATGGTAACACACAACCTCCTGCCACTAAATCCCTACAAAAGAGAAAGAAATTGAGCATCTGAGTAAATTACATCATCAGATGCCTATATATCAGCAAAAATTTAAGAGCCATACTAAGAAAATAGAAGACATGGTCCAAGAAAAGGAATATATCAAAGCCCCAGAAGAGATGAAGAATTTGAGATAACTAATCAGCAAGATGAACACAAGTTTCTAAAATCAAATTAATGAGTTGAAAGACAATATAGTTAAAGAGATAAATGCCATCAAGAAGACATTGAGCAAGTGCAGAGAAGAATTTGAAATCCTGAACAGAAAAGTAACAGAGCTCATGGGAATGAAAGTCACAATAGGTGAGATCAAAAACACATTTGAGACATACAACATCAGACCCCTAGGCATGAGAGCAAAACCATAGGATCAAAGCATTGCCACAACACAACCTGTTCTCTGTACATGAGCATGTCAGGGCACACATTTCAGCAAGGACAGTGAAAAACAAATTGTTCTACCATCTCAGACCACACAAAAATCCCTTCTAGCTCCTATTCAGAGCTACCTTTCCTACATTTCTCCTGCATCCTACAAAACTACCTAGGCTCACACAAATGCACAAGAATAAAAATGCTCCTTTGTTTCTGTTTATTTTTATAATAAACATAGTGTGTCGCATTCTATACTTTGCTTTTTCACTCAATATATTTAGAGATTTGTTTAATATCCACCTCTGTATATATTTAATATCCACCTCTGAACTATTTTAACTGTAGTTTTCAAGCATTTACTGTCCCTTCCTATAAAACCAAATGATATATATTTAGAGTATATATTTTTTGGAGAACCAGTAGGAATTATTACTTTTTGTAAAGTTTTGTAATTTAGAATATCAAAGAATTAGTAATAGTTTCCCACAACTTCCCCATGATAAATTGGTTATTAAAAATAATACAATAGGTAATTATAGAAAAAGAAGGACAAGAACTGATTGTGTTATGTTAGTTGTAATACAAAACAAAAACCATATTTCCTGATGAGAATATCTCAAAAATTAAACTTTGATTACTTAATATCCTAAGTCTTCTTATGGATATCACCACTCCCAGAGCAAAATGTTCCCCCACCCCCACAGGAGAGGTCTCCTCTTCTCAGGAAACCCAAACTTGCCTGCCTTCTACTTGCTCCCTTAATTTCACAAAATTTTCCCCAAATTGATGTAAATTGACATGAAGAAAGACCAAGGCAGGCATTAGTGCCCCATCTACTTGTGTGACATGTGGGTTGGATGACAGGACTCCTTTCATCTCAGGTGATGGTTGCTTCATCCTTCACCATTTCAGTGATACAAGAAGGATGATAACTATACCAATTTTCTCTCTTCCTGTGTGAACATAAACACAAATAAAGATACATCTCTTGGAATATTTCATTTGTAAACAACAGGAATTTGTCATGGGAGAATAAAAAAGAAATTCAGGGGAGTTTTTGCTTTTCTCTTCCTTATTTTGGTGGTTGATTTTAGATTTACTGATTTTTCTTAACACTGCTCAAATGTTATCAGAGGTGGGAAAAACCGTATTGTAGTCCCTGGGCCACCTAAAATCTTGATTGTCACTAAATAAAATTCCACATATTTAATAGCAGGTCAAAATGAGACTGTGTTTCTATGTACATATAAAATTATTCACAAATATTTCATTATTCTTCAATATTCAATTAAGTAATTACACATACTCACACACATACTTAACATCTTGACTCTAGAGTTCATTGTTTGAAAAAGAAAATGGAATAGAAATGAGCATGATGCTTGGCACTTAGGAGGGGATCCCTCAGGATCCCCTAGTACTTTCCAGCCTCCTACATTTCTAGTCCAGTGAGCTACAGGCATGGAGATGTTGGGTCAAATCCACAACCACACCTATTGCTTCTTCTTTTATTAATTAAAAAAAAATTGAAGAAGCTTTAGAATACATAAATGTTACCTAAAAAATATATACCCACCCCTTCCTTCTCCCATACTTTTCCACATTATCGACAATTTTCATTCGTGTGGTACTCTTGTTATAATTGATGAACTCATCTTGAAGCATTGTTACTAAACATCATCTATATTTTACATTATAGTTTACAATTTGCCCTGCACAATTTTATAGGTTTTGACAAAATATATAAATGGCTGTATCATGGCAATGTCATGCAGGTCAATTCCAATGTCCCACAATGCCCTCATATTACAACTATATTTCCCTCTCCCTCCCCTCAGAACTTCTGGTGGCCACTGCCTTTATATCAATGATACAAGTTCTTCCATTGCTAGAATAATAGTAAGTCAATTTTATTCTATATTTGCATTGCCCCTTTATGATTGTTCATTACACAATCTTGAGGATTTGGGAATGGTGATGCCCACTCTGCCAAATTCCTGAGATTGTCTGCCCTGCCTATAGTGTCTAGATGTCTCTAAAGCCCACTGCTCTGCTCTTTGAGGCACTGTTTAATGTGCCAGTAGTGAGATCCTGCTGAGATGTGCATAAGTTTATCCTATGGAATGACCTCCTAACTCACTTGGAAATCTCTTAGCTATAAAATCTCATTTGTATTTAATATTTCCCCCTTTTGGTCAAGGCCTTTCTCCAGATGCATCACCAGTCAGCAATTGGTAATAGTCCCTTGGTGCCAGAGAACTCATCCCTGGGAGTCATGTCCCATGCCATAGGTCGAGAGATGAAGGTAGTGCATTTATATGCTAAGTTTTGCTCAGAAAGAGGCCACATTTGAGCAACAAGGAGGCTCTCAGGAAGTAACTCGTAGGAAATATATAATACTAGGCTAAGTTTCAATTTCACAAGAAAAGTTCATAAGTCCAACCTAATGTAATGGTCTGTCCTTTGCTAGGCACTGCCCATGTACTCAGGGAATTCTTGCCACTCTATTAAAGAATGTAGTAGGACATCCCACAATGGGAAATCAATATTCTCTTGGTTATTGTGTGGGACTACACCCACCAAGACAACACCCCATGACCATTGAACAGATTCATATTCCATAAAATCATGCCTCATGGGCAGGCTTAACCACACATTCCCTCCTCACCAACACTCCACACCAGTGACACTCCCCTGCCACAATTGGGACCCTTCTGTGCTCCAAATCCTTCCCAAAGACAAGGCCTAAAAATTAAAAAAAAAAAGAAACCATAATGATAATAATAATAAATAACCAATAAAATAAAAAAATAAAAAAATAAAAAATAGTAAAATTTTAAAAATTCATTCTGACTTTCATTGCCATAAGGTGTGTTATCTTTTGGATAGAGTTATAATAGCTTCTATATTTTCATTAGTGTGGCACAACACCTGCAATGGATATACACATCCTTGGGCTTTGCCACTAAGCATGGACCATAGTTCACATTGTAGACCACACTCTCTCTCACACAGTTCTGCATGTTATATGCTCATGTAAAATGGCCTATATCTGTCATTGCAGTGTCATTCAGGGTGATTCCCAAGTCCTGAAAAAAAACCATATTACAACTGTTTTTCCCTCTCCCTCAACATATTTATATGTTGAGTTTGGCTTAAAGAGAAGGCCACATTTGAGCAACAAGGAGGCTCTCAGGTGGCAACCCTTAGGCACCCCATAACAGTAGGCTAAGTTTCAATTACAAGAGCAAAGACTCATAAGGCTAGTCATCAATAACAAGAGCCCATCAGTCGACCATCCTCCTTTGCCAGACACTGCCCCTGCACTCAGGGGACTATTGCTGCTCCCTTGGAGAATGTGGCAGAGCTCTCCAGGTTGGGAATTCAGTATTCTCTCATTTATTGAGTGATTGTCTACCCACTGTGACCATGCCCCACCCTTTGATCATTTGAACAATTTTATATATCTTTCATGTATATTTAGGTGAACTTCCTCCGATGAAACCCCCATCCAAGACACTGCCCACCAATGATCCTCTGTTGCCCCCGTAGTAACCCTTCTTTGATCTAAACCTTCCTTGAAGATAAAGCCCCTATAATAGCCAAATACAATTAATAGGCAAATGAAATAATAATGATAAACTTAAATGTAAGAGAGAAAATACAGTGAAACTCAGAAAAACAAGAAAAAAGCTAAAATAAAATTAAATTAAAGGATTGGGACATTCAAAATATGGAAAAAAATTTAAAAATAAAAAATAAATTTGTTATTATTATTGATTCCTTTTATCACTGCATTATTGGGTGTCCAGTCTGTACCATGGCACTTTTCCCCTTTCACTCCCCAGTGTCTCCCAAATTTTCATTTAAATTTCAAAGAAGTTTTAGGTCACAGCAACGTCACATACAGAATACTAAAAACTCTCATAAACCCAACCTCCTTCCCTTTCCTCACACCATATTAAAAACTTTTTTTTGTGGATGGTAGCATTGATACAACTGTTATACAGATAGTGAAACATAGCTACTAAACATTGCCAATGGTTTACAGTATAATTTACAATTTAGATAGTACAGTTTAATGATTTTTGATGATATTTACCATGTCCTTGTGTCCATTACAGTAAGGTAATGAAAAACATTTCCCCTGACCACTAAACACCCTGTTTGATTTTTTCTGTTCCTTCCTCCTCATCCCCCTGGGGCACATGACATTCCCCTGTCTTGACTCATTGGATGACATCATTCATAGTTACATGCAACAAGAGGTTTTTACACACTGATTATCCTCCCCTATTCAGATCCACCCTTGCTTCTAAGAGACACCCACCTGTCGGTTTCTGGGTGAATCGGTCTTCCCAAAGATGGGGGTCCATCTCCTTCCCACTCACCGTGTGCATCTCCACTCCCCGACACAATATATTATGACAGGATGAACACTCACACACTCCCCAGAAGCCTAGTCCAGATGCACCCCATCATGAATGCACCCCTAACCTACACCCTAAACCAGTGACACTACCTTGTCATATTGCCATAAGAACATACCCACTCCGCACTTTCAGCATCATACCCACAAATCCCATGTTCACCTAGTCTCCCTCTGATCTCTCCCCCCATTATCCTGTGTATTCTAACTGCCCTTCCTAATCTACACACCTGTCAACCATGCATCACCAAACCCAGTAATATCACTACCAATCTGTCCTATTCTTCAATATGCAACCATACTCTATCACTTTACCATGGATTATGTCCATATGGATGATGGATCTTCTCTTCACTTTCTCTCCCTTGTTAGCCTATCTTTCAGACAATGGCTCTCAGAGACTGCTCACTTTCCTCAATTCAAATCAGTGAGGTCATATACTGTTCATCCTTCAATGCCTGGCTTCCTTGACTCAACCTAAGGTCTTCAAGATTCATCCATATTATTCCATGTTTTAGCACTTTATTCCCACTTACACCTGAGTAATATTCCATTGTATGTATGTACTACATTTTGCTGATCCATTCATCTGTTGATGGGCACCAGGGCTGATTACAACTTTTGGCAATGGTGAACAATGCTGCTATGAACATTGGTGTGCATATATCTGTTCATATCTTTGCTTTCAATTCTTCTGGTTATATACCCTGAAGTGGAATCACTGGATCATATGAAAGATCTATTGTTAGTTTTCTGAGGAACTGCCACTCTGTCCTCCACAGTGGCTAGACCATTCCATAAACCCACCAGCAGTGTATGAGGATTCCTATTCTTCCACATCCTCTCAAACACTTATAGTCTGCTGTTTTTTTTAATGGCTGCATTCTGATAGGTGTAAGATGGTATCTCATTGTGGTTTTGATTTGCATTTCCTTAATAGCTAGCGATGTCGAGCATTTTTCATGTGCTTTTTATGCATTTGTATTTCTTCCTTGGAGAAGTGTCTTTTCAGGTCACTTGCCCATTTTTTAAATGGGTTGCCTTTTTATTTTCGAGGCGTAGGATTTCTTTATATATGCAGGATATTAGGCTCTTATCAGATATATGGTTGCCAAATATTTTCTCCCATTGGGTAGGCTGCCTTTTTATTTTCTTAATACCATCCTTTGAGGTGCAGAAGTTTTTAATTTTGAGGAGATCCCATTTATCTATTTTTTCTCTTGCTGCTCGTGCTTTGAGTGTGAAGTTCATGAAACCATTTCCTTTTACAAGGTCCTGTAGATGTTTCCCTACATTATCTTCCAAGGTCTTTAAGGTTTTGGCTATCATATTTTGATCTTTGATCCATCTTGAGTTGATTTTTGTATAAGGTGTGAGATGGTATTCCTCTCTCATTCTTTGGTATGGATATCCAGTTTTCCAAGCACCACTTGTTAAAGAGGCCATTCTCTCCCAACTGAGTGGACTTGGTGTTCTTGTCGAATGTCAGATGACTGTATATGTGAGGATCTTTATCAGAACTCTCAATTCACTTCCATTTGCCACTGTGTCTATCCTTGTGCCAATACCATGCAGTTTTGATCACTGTAGCTTTGTAGTATGTTTTAAAGTCATGTAATGTGATACCGCCAACTCCATTTTTATTTTCCAATATGCTTTTGACAATTTGGGGGTTCTTACCTTTCCAAATATATTTTGTAGTTAAGTTTTCCAGTTCCTTAAAAAATAGTGTTGATTTTTATTGGGATTGCATTAAATGTGTAGATTACTTTGGGTAGGATAGACATCTTGATGACATTTAGTCTTCCTATCCATGAACAGGGAATACTCTTCCATTTATTTAAGGCTTCTTTGATTTCCTTTAACAGTGTTGTGTAGTTTGCTGTATATAAGTCTATTACATCTTTAGCTAAATTTATTCCTAGGTATTTGATTCTGTCAGTTACTATTATATATGGTATTTTTTTCTTGATTTCCTCCTCAGATTGCTCGTTATTGGGTGCACAGAAATGTTACTGATTTTTGAGCATTGATTTTATAGCCTGTGACATTACTGAAATCCTTTGTAAGTTTTAGAAACTTTGTGGTAGATTTCTCAGGGCCTTCAAAGTATAGGATCTTTTCATCTGTGAATCATGAAACTTTTACTTCTTCTTTTCCAATTTGGATGTCTTTTATATATTTTTCTTGCCTCACTGCTCGAGCAAGTACTTCTAAGACAATGTTAAATAGGAGTGGTCATAGTGGACCTCCTTGTCTTGCTCCTGATCTCAGAGGGAAGGCTTTTAGGATTTCACCATTGAAGATGATGTTAGCTTTGGGTTTTTCATATTTACCCTTTATCATATTCAGGAAGTTTCCTTCTATTCCTATCTTTGCAGTGTTTTTGTCAGGAAAGAGTGCTGTATTTTGTCAAATGCTTTTTCTGCATCTATAGAGATGATTATGTGATTTTTTTCTTTCAAACTCTTTATGTGGTTTAATACATTGATTGATTTTCTTATATTGAACCATCCTTGCATACCCAGGATGAAACCCACTTGGTCATGGTGTATAATCCTTTTGATATGTTGTTGAAGGCAATTAGCAAGTATTTCATTGAGGATTTTAGCATCCAGGTTCATTAGAGAAATTGGTCTGTAATTTTCCTTTCTTGTGGTATCTTTGGTGTTGTTATTAGGGTAATGTTGGCATCATTGAATGATTTAAGCAATATTCTTTCTACTTCTACTTTTTGGAAGAGCTTAAGCAGAATTGGTGTTAGCTCTTTCCAGAATGCTTGGTAGAATTCAGCTGTGAAGCTATCTCGTCCTGGGCTCTTCTTAATTGGGGATTTTTGATGACTGAGTCTATGTTTTTCTTGTAATTGGACTGTTAAGTTCATCAATTTCTTCTTTCATCAATGTAGGCTGTTTGTGAGTTTCTAGAAACTTGCCCATTTCCTCTAAATTATCATTCTTGTTGGCATATAATTTTTCAAAGTATCCTCTTATGAGACTCTTTAATTTTGTAGGGCAGTGGTGATATCCCCTTGCTCGTTCCTTATTTTGTGTATTTGCATCTGTTCTCTCTTTTTCTTTGTTAGTCTGGCTAAGGGTTTTTCAACTTTATTGGTCTTCTTGAAGAACCAGCTTTGGGTTTTGTTTATTTTTTCTAGTGCTTTCTTAGTCTCTATTTCATTTACTTCTGCTTTAATCTTTGTTATTTCCTTCTTTTTACTTCCTTTAGGTTTAGTTTGTTGTTGGTTTTCCAATTCCTCCAAGTTTGCAGTTAGGTTTTCAATTTAAGCTCTTTATTCTTTTTTAATATATGTATTTATGCCTATGAACTTCCCTCTCAGGACAGCTTTCGCTAAATCCCATAGGTTTTGATATGTTTTGATATGTTTTGTTGTGTTGTCATTTTCATTGTTTCAAGATAGATACTGATTTCTTTTGAGATTTCCTCCTTGTAGCTGTTTGGCAATTTGATGTAATTATGAGTTCCAAAAATATAATTGGATTATGCTTGTAAACTGATCTGTTTATCTGGACATGAATATGTTATGATTAGGGTGTTGACTGGGCCATGTCAGTAGGAAATTGAGCCCCACCGCTTCATGGGTGGGGGAATTGAATATAAAAGGCAAGGTAAAGGACAGAGGGAGCAGTTTTTGAGAAGCAGTTTTGAGGTTGGAGTTTTGCTGTTGGAGAGAAGGCCCCAGGAGAAGAGAAGCAAGCCATTCACCTGATAGTCTACAGCTGACTTTGTGGAGGAAACAGAGGAGCTAAGCCTGGAGAGAAACACAGCCCCAGGAAGAGAGGAACCCAAGAAGTCTGAACCCTGGCAAACATCAGCAGCTCTCTTGCTCCAACACGTGGCAATTGACTTTGGTGAGAGAAGAAACTTACACTTTATGATCTGGTATCTGTGGACTTCTACCCAAAATAAATACCCTTTATAGACACCAACCAATCTCTGGTATATTGCATTAGTACCCCTTTGGCTGACTAATACACTCCTTGACCCACTGTTTGTCTAAGAGTGTGTTACTTAATTTCCATATCTTTGTGCCTAATCTGTTTCCCTGGCCCTTAGTGATTTCCAATTTCATTCCATTGTGGTCAGAGAAATTACTTTGTATAATCTCAATCTTTCTGAATTCAATGAGAGTTGTTCTGTGGCCTAGCATGTGGTCTACCTTGGAGTATGATCCATGGGCACTGAAGAAGAATGTAAATCCTGCTGTGTTTGAGTGCAGTGTTCTGTATATGTCTAAGTTCAGGACCACTAACGTATTGTTTTGAGTCTTTGTTTTTTTTATTGATTCTCTGTTTAGATGTTCTGTCTAATGATGATAATGGTGTATTAAAGTCCCCCGCTATAATTCTAGAGGCATTTGTTTTTCTCCACTTTGTTTTTCCAGAGCTTGCCTCATGTATTTTGAGGCACCCCAATAAGGTGCATTAAGGTTTATGATTGTTCTCTCTTCTTGAGAGATTACCCCTTTTACTAATATACATTGTTCATCTTTGTCTCTTATAATAGTTTTGCCTTTAAAGACTATTTTGTCTGATATTAGAATAGATTCTCCTGCCATTTTTTTTTACTATTGTTAGCTTGTAAAATTGCTTTCCAGCCATTCACTTTCAGCCTCCTTGAATCCCTGGGTCGAAGGTGTGCTTCTTGTAGACAGCATATAGATGGATCATATTCCCTTATCCATTCTGCCAATCTGTGTCTCTTGAGTGGTGAATTTCATCCATTAACATTCAGTGTTATTGCTCGCAATGAATTTCTTCCTTCAGCCATATTTTCTTTGGATTAATATATGTCATATGTTGTTTTGTTTCTGTTTTTGTCTTTTAGTTGTTTTTAATATCTCCTCCAAATCTCTCTCCCTTTTTTTTATCTTTCAACTTGTAGAACTTCCTTTAGTATTTCTTGTAGTGCGGGTTTCTTATTGGCATACTTTCTTAATTTCTGCTTATCTGTGAATATTTTGAACTCTCTATCATTTTTGTATGCCAGTTTTGCTGGATAGAGAATTCATGGCTCGAAGTTTTTTTCTTTTATTACTTTGACTATGTCATACCACTGTCTTCTTACCTCCATGATTTCAGATGAGAAATCAGCATTTAATCTTATTGTGCTTCCCTTGTAGTGATGGTTCTCTTTTCTCTTGCTGCCTTGAGTATATTCTCTTTCTCTTGAGCATTGGACATTTTGAAAGTATATGTCTTGGAGTGGGCCTGTTGGGATTTATACTGTTTGGGGTGAGTTGTGCTTCCTGGATCTGCACCTCCATCTCTTTCAATATGATTGGGAAGTTTTCAGCCATTATTTCCATCAACACTCCTTCTGTTCCCTTTCCCTACTCTTCTCCTTCTGGGATCCCAATAATGCATATATTTGAGTATTTTCTGTTGTTGATTAAATCCGTGAGTCCCTGCTGGATATTTTCTGTCTTTTTGTCTATCTGTTCTACTATCTGTTTGATTTCAGATGTGTTGTCTTCCACATCACTAAATCTTTCTTCTGCTTGTTCAAATCTGCTGTTATGTGAATCCAGCATCTTTTTTTATTTCTTGCATTGTGCCATTGATCACCATCATATCTGTTATCTTTTTATGTATGTTTACACTTTCTTCAGTATGTTCTCCCAGTGTCTTCTTAATATCCTTAATCTCTTCCTTCACTTCATTAAGTTGGTCCATGATATTTGTTTGGAAAGCTTTAATTAGTTGTTTGTTGTTCTGCATCTCTTCCTGGTTTTTAGTTTGTTCATTGGAAAGGTCCATGTCTTACTGTTTCTCAGTGTGGTTTGAAATTTTTTGTTGCCCTCTAGTTATCATTTTATCTTGATGATTTTATTCAGTCAATTAGCTTCTCTCTCTGCTCTAGAGTATTATTTAGCTTGTGGTTCTGTTTGTGTGTTAAGTTTTCTCTTTGACACATTTTTTTCTTATTTCCTTTCTTCTTTATATTTTCCCTTGAAGGCAAAAGATTAAGGTCAGAGGAATTGAAAGATGTGAGAAAGGAAGAGGGATAATAGTAATATTGATAAAAGTTAGAAGAGGAGCCGTATAAGACTTAGTGAAATGAGTACTTAGCTCATGTAGGCAGTGTAGAGTAATAGGGAAAAAAGTGGAGTACCTACAATGTACTGGGAAACCAAATAAAGGATTATATATATAATGATTTAAAAGACTAGAATGATGAGAGGGAAAGAAAAAGTAAGGAAAGGGCTGAAAGGAAAAGGTTAATAATAATTTAAAAAAGAAGAAAACAGAATCAATAGAATAGAAATTGACACCCTTAAGTTGTGGGTTAATGAAAAAATGTGGTATGTAAGAACCACAACAGAAAGCAGAAGGCAGAAAGATGAAGGAAAGAAAAGAGATAGCTTGGGAGACAAAATCAATATAGACAGAGAATGGGAAATCACTGAAGAAGCACAGCAAAGAAGAGACAATCTAGAAGCACCTAATTTAAAAGAAAAAAGAAAAAAAGAAAAAAGAAGGGGAGAGGAAAGTGGAAAGAAAATCAAAAGACAACAAATAAACAGAGAAAAAAACAAACAACCACACAAGCAAGCCGGCAAACAAATCCAAGAAAAAGAGTGTTCCTTCTTGGGCCCTTGTGGGACCTCTCAACCTGCTTGTGTTTATCAATCAATTGCCCTGCAAGGTTCTATCTTCAGGTTCTGAGGCAGATTTTAGCTATTAAACTAAATTAAAAAGAAAAATTCATTTTTTATTTTTTAAAACGACTGTCTTCTTTTTTTGTTGTTGTTGTTGAAATAAGGGACCCAAAAGAAGTCTTCTTCTAGACCATCCCCTTCACCGAGGGGACCCAAACTTGGCTCATGGAAATTAATCAAGCACTTCCCACTTCCTGGCCTCCCCAGGGGAGCTGAAGCTCTGACACTTGTCAGTGCAGAATGATAAAATTGACTGACTCCACCCCTTCTGGGGCCAAGCCTCAGTGTCACCGGGCTGCTGGGTAAACCAGGCTTCCTCAGCAGATTTGCCACTCCCCTCTGCCTGGGGCTGATTCAAGCCAGCTATTTTCCCCTCAAAGCTGCAAGGTGTTCCAAGCAGCCAAATCCACAGAAAGGAAACCCTTCTCAACCCTTTGCCAGAACGCTCCCACTCTCAGAGAATGCACCCTCTCACCAGGTTGCTGGTGGGAGTCACAGCTCAAACCAGCTTATTTCCCTGAGGGTGGGGCTCAACTATCTTTTTTAACCTTTACAGGCATGGTTGAAACTCACGAATCTCTGCTGAGCAATCCATGACTTTGAGCTGCCTCCAGATTAATGTCCCCAAGGTTCTCACTCCATGCACCCAAAGCACAGACCCCCAGGCAGGGCCCTGTCCCCAATCAGCCATTCTCAGAAAGTGAGTCAGCAAGTGCCCTCCTAAACTGATGCCATCTTGCTTCTCCCAAACCTGGCCTGTATCTTTTTCATTTGTTTTGTTTGTTGTTCTTTTTTGCTTTTCAGGGGTCACAAGTAACTGAACCCAGGACCTCCTTTGTGGGAGGCAGGAGTTCAACTGCCCCAGACACATCTGATCCCTAAACTATCAATTTTATTGATAACAGAATAAAATGAAACCAAGAGCCTGTGTCATATGCAAATGTTTGAAAATTTTCTCATATTAAATTTTTTCATATGACAATAGGAATATATTAAAATTATAGTAAATGTTTTTTTCTGATTGCCTAATAAGTTTTCATTTTAAAAGAGATACAAATTCATGAATACTGTTTCAACATTATCTCTACTGATAAATATGAAATTTATGCCATACATATTTCTTAAACTTTCTATTTCCATCAGAATATCAAACTAAGAAAATATATACAAACTAACAAAATAACAGTGAAATATTCTGAATCAGAGAACAGCAAATTCTACATGTATTTCAAACTGAAGGGAGATTTCCTTAACTTGTTAGTTGTAATAATCTTTCCAAAATGTGACTCCTTGGGATAATATATTTTAATATATTCTGATTGAATTAACGTGTTTTTTTTTTTTTACTCTTTGTCACCTTCACCTCTCTAAAATGCTGTATTTCCTGCTTTTGCTAAGGCAAAACAGGACCTGTGGGTGGGCAACCTTAGATTACATAAATGTGACACAAAAATTACAGGGATTCCCATGTTCCCCAAATCCCACACCTCCCATAACATCCCACATAAACATCTTGCATTAATAAAATAAATAAATTTATTTTATTTATTTATAAATAAAATAAATCTTAAAAATTTAAGCAAAAACCAAACAAAAAAGTTATAGGCACACAGTTTATCTTTGTGTAACAATATCCTCTGGATGTAGACCTGTGACACTTAGAAAACAAGTTTCCTGCTTCCAATAAGCAGAGGGACAGTCACAGGACAATGAGTGAGGTAAGAGTTTCAGTGGAAGATCAGGATTAGGTGGGAACAATGAACAATAATGAGTCAAACTTCTATAGCTCTTGTGCATTAGAATCAATCAGAAAAAATAGTTCAGAAATGTAAATAGGAGGCTCTACTTTCCCTGCTGCAGAAGGCATTTGTAGCCTTTTGGCACAAAGGGAAGGACACTCCTTAAAGGCTTAGAAAGCCAAATGGGGCTATTATCTGACCATGATAGTGAACTGAGAAGTTGGGCTTTTGTTGTGTCTTCTGGACCTAGAAGATATTGCTCTGAAAAGAATGGAGGAAGTGTCCCTCTGGGGGGAGCAGAAGGGGTCCCATATCTCCTGTATTCTGTGGGGATACAAGGGCAGACACTCATCCATGACAAAGCCACACCACAAGCAAAGCATTGTGGGTCATTCACTGAAAGACCAAGAATCCAGTTGCAGCATTGAACGTGCCAGAGCAGGCATCACCCACACAGTCCAACAGCTGTGTGATGGTGGGTAATGGGGGAACTGAGCTAATAAGGTGATCTGGAAGGCTTCACCGAGGAAGTAAAGTGTACATCAGATTCACTTTGAAGAGATCTGGGGACTGGCAGAGAGGATACTTAAGGCCAATATTTGGAATTTGGGGCAGAGAGCTCCTCCTGGGTAAATGTCATGAAGTGCATTTATGTAAATTCAAATTATGTAAATTCATAATTTATGTAAATTCAATTATGAGAAAAATGGTAATTTTAAACTATTTTATTTGGAACTGCAAAATCATTTTGAAAATATTTCTTGTAAAATTTCCGTAAAGTAGGCATGATCAATTATGTTATAGTTAGGTACAGAAACAGAGGGACAGAAAAGAATGGTCTCCTAATGTTTTTTTTTTATTATTTTTATTTAAAAGAAACCACAATGGACTCTCTTTGCAACTCCCTGTGACTCTATAATTATTTCAAAATAATTAGTTAAAAAACAACCACGTCACAAAGCACCATTATTATCAAGATCATATCATACTAACAATTAGTAAATAATGCAAATTTCTAAGTATCATGAATGAACAATAGGAAGTAAAATATCTATAAACAAGATTCTTCCAAGTAATTCTTCATTCAATGCTTACTATATGGATTGTAACATAAGACAAATTAGATCCAAAAGAGAAATAAGGCCTAAGTTTTTCTCTAAATGTATCAGTGAAAGTATGAATGAGAGATTTATTATCCAAATCATAAAATAAAAGCTTTCCTAAATCGTAGTCCAGAAAAATGCCTACCTGTCTGGGTGTTATTAGGTTCATAGTACCAAAGGTATAAGACCAGAGCTGGATTCACCAGCAGTCATCTTTTGGGGATGGTGATGTAATAGCATTTCTGCAGAAAGAGTCCTTACAGACACCTACAGCCCAATGCCCCTTGCCTCTTACTTCTATCTGCCAATCATGCCTGTCACAAACAAATCCCTGAGAACTCAGAATAGATGGGAACAAAGTAAGGCTCTCAAGATTGTAAGGTGACTTTTCATTCATCCTTCCTAACGTCACACTTTATCTGTCTTCTGAAATAGTGAGTTTGGGGTGAGCAGTTTTAGTATCTAGCATCAAATTTACCTTAAATATGTTGATCATTTTCCATAGGCTAAAATACTCTTCAAGGGAACTAATGTATTTTTTCTGTAATTCATATGAAAAAACTGATGGAGTGTTTAGGTTTCCATACTTGGTGTAGATACTTTTAATGCCTCTAAGTAAGCCAAGTTCTGACTGCACAGACTTTTCTGCTATTTCTCTCAGTAGATTTTTCAGGGTGCAAGTATGCTCTAAGAATTTTACTTTGCTTTCCCTTAGTTTCTTTTTTTTTTTTTCCAGCATCCTTCTCTTCAATCTGTAATTTGGAAATATTTATATCATGCTCTTTTCCCAAAAAATTCTTAATTTGTTCAAAATCAGAGTACAATTTCTCTCTCTGATTTGTCATCTTTCTCTTCAATTCAAGTGATATTATTACTTGGATTACTAACTGCTTTTCAGCCTTTTAACATGCTTCTTTAGGGCCTCAATGTAGCTTTTGAATTTCTTCCTGTGCCTAGCTGCACCTTGCTCAATGGGCATCAGGTGATGATCCTGGTGGTCAGAGGAGACCCTGCATTGGTGACACAATAGCTCCAGGTCTTTATCACAGAATTAGTCTAGGATCTGATTGTTTTTCTCACACAGAAAGCTGTTTTTCCAGTTTCCTCTCACTTCTCCTGGTCAGAATTTGCTTCACAATATCAGCTATGTGACCTAATTGACAGTTCTTCTTTCCTGTCAAGGCAGTGGTGGAGGCAAACAGGACAGGGGAGGGTATCCTGCAGATTTTCCCAGCACTGGGTGATGCAGGAGCAACAGAAGTTGTGGCTGCAATTAAGGGTCACTGGGTCCCTCAGGAAATCCAGGCAGACGGGGCATCTGGCCTCAGCTTGGAGGTCAGCCAGGGAAGGTAAAAAGGCCATTGTGCAATGAGGATTTCTATCAAAAGATACTGCCTTCAGAAATTCCTGTTTCTCCAGGAGCTAAGAAAAGTGAGATTTTGATGACTCTTCAATCCTCACTCTATTTCCTGATAGTCAATATCTAGGAAGTTACAAGCTTCAAGTGTGCTTCTGCCTCATTCCCTTCTTCCCAGAAATCTCTTCCAAGAGTAATCAAAATGCACAATCAAGCTAAGATCTCACTGAAGCATCTTTTCTTGCTTCTGATTTTCTGCCAAACTGAAGCACAGGATGGCATTATATTGTTCATTAAGGGGACATGTTCCCAGTCACCAAGTTATTCCTATGGGTGAGAAAATATTCCCTTGTGAAACTGGAGTCAATCAAGCCTAAACTCCTTCCTATACAAACCATACTTTAGGGAAACCAAATGAGAGTAAATTTCTATTTATGGATGTATTCCCGGTAAGAAATGAAATATGGTCTTATGAATGTGGTAATAGTTTTATAGATGTGTATATTGGAAAAACTTACCTTATTTTATACTTTAAAAACCTGTAGTTCTTGTATTTCACCTTAAAAAAGCTATTTTCAAAAAGGAGTTTCAAACACCCTGGCACTCTACCACTAAATATTTCACCTTTGATGGACTTAAAATAAGGTGGTCTCTTTCATAACAATATCCTTACTATAATTAAGAAATTTACTAAATTTAATATTATCTAATATTGGAAAACTTGATTATTGTTGAAATTACACCAGTTTTAGTGGAGTGGGATATGAAGGTGTGGAGAATATACAATAAGGATAAATTTTCCATGCAACATACTCTGGAACAGATGATCTGAAAGTATGGTCTATAAACCAGCAGCATCAGAAACATACACAAATTTAATAAAAATGCAAATTCTTGAGAACTACTGACATAGAATATGCAATAAAAGGAAAGAATTCTTTCCCCCACCCTACTGGGTAATTTTATCTGGATAAAGTCCCATGCAAAGAAAAAAGGATATGATTATGACCCATGCAACAGGGAGAAACCTATGTTAAGAGATAACCTGAGGGTTTTTTGGTTGGTTGGTCAGTTGTTATTTTTCTTTTTCTTTTTTCCAAAAGAATGAAGACTGACAGGAAAAACTCTGAACATTAAACATTTAAAATAGTTTTATCTTTTAGATTTAAAAACAAGTAAATGAAGGCACCCTATAGGATGAAAAAGCATTTTTCTCAATGGACTCCATAGGTAATGTCAGCCACTTTAAAGCATTCAACTTCCTTACCTCTTTTAAAGAGTGCCAAGTCAGGATTTTTAGGTCAAATTCTCTCCTAAACTTCAAAGCAGTGATTCCAGCTACCAACTAGACATTTCAGCTTCAATCTCTTAATGACAGGAAATATACCACATGTCCAAACTGAACTTACCTTCCATCCAAACCTGCTCTCCCCCAATGCTTGCTCTATCCTTGAATGGGAACACCCATGCCTTCCCCTTCCCTTCTAAATCCAAACATTTACTAGTGCCTTTAGACCCAATTCTAATCTCAATACAACTCTGGTTCAGAACAGGAAAAGATTAGAGCCTCCTAACAACACAGTTTGGAAGGTTCCATTTATCCTACCTAATCCATCCAATTCATACAGGCTGTTCTCTAAAATATAGCTAGAGATCTTCTCCAGACACACCGCTCTTCCTGCCATTGCCCTGCTTGAAATCTGCCAGCTGCTTCTCTTTGTTCTTAGGTCAAAAGCCCAAATTCTTAACTTGACTCCATACCAATTGGCACTTGCTTCTGTCAATTGATTCATAGAAGCATATATTCTATGTGCCTCCAGGCCTGGGAGAAATGCCACCAATACCCTCTCAGTTTGCCAAAGCATGTGGGTGCTTAAGAGTGGATTTTTGATCTCAGAATTAACTCCCAACCACACATTTACTCTTAAGGAGGAAAGTGACCAGGGGCCTGAAGCACTTGTATTTCTTAGGGAAACTACCTACCTAACTCCTGTTTTATTTGGATGGCTCACATGATTGCCTGTCTCTCTCCTCCCCACCTACTTTATTTTCTGTTGGAAGCTGTAGTGGATGCTGTGGTGACTACCCAGAACCCCCTTCAGGCAAATGCCCTCATTCTCCCTGCTGCCAGGATTATTGGGAGCTCCCTTGCCCAGTTACACCTCTCCTGGGTACAGCCACACCTAATGACAGGTTGATGAAAAGGCACAAAGGTCCCCTTGTCTTAACTTGGGACAGGTCAGAGATGATATTCAGATCCATGGCACACATTGGGATCCTCTGAGGCCTGTGTTGTAAATGTGTTGCAGTTCAAATTCTCCTCTGCTCAATCCTGGTTCCTTTACTCCCTTACAGGTATTCAATTATCACATGCACTGTCTTTTGTTTTCAGCTTAGATATCTATCTCTGACCTCTGTATGGCCTCTGTAAGATTTCCTTTAAAGGCACTGTGTGTGTTTGGGAAACCAGAGAGGCAGGGAGAGACATTACAATCTCTTTTTGCCTTTGGGCAAGAAGCTGGTACATGGTGCTAAAAATCCTTGTAAGTGATAAGGATACACAAAAAGAATTATCTTACTTTTTGACAACATCCAATCAGAGCAAAAGCCCCACCTCCTTAAACTTTCCCTCAAATCAACTAAAGCAACATAAATCCTAGAGTATTTTCTAATACCCTTTTACTGGCATGTCCCAGAGTTCCCCCATGGTGTGTTTTCTCCTCAGTTGTAAGTAATAAACCCCAACATTTAAAGTCAGGTCTGTTCCTGGTAGTCCTTGGCTGGAGAGGAAGGAAAGGGATAAGTGCGAAACAGAACAAGGAAGAGAGATCACAGAGGCAGGCTTCCCTTAGCATAGTGGGAAGACTATGGGGACTGGGCAGGTTGTTTCAAAGAAGATTTTGATGTGTCCAGAATCACTGCTCTTGAAGAGATGACTCAACCTATCATCCATGTGGTGAATCCCAGGGCTGGGTTTGGGGTGAAGGAAATGAGTCATTGGACTTGGGTGCAAAATTTAAGTGGGTAACAAAAAACTCAGTTATCAAGACAAATGATATTTTAAGGTAATATTTTTAAAAACCATAATTAATGCAAAAAATCCATGATGAAGAAATATCAAAATGTAAAAATGAAGGAAGCTTCAAAATTCCACATGTAAAATTCTTAAAGAAGAATTTAAAGGGGAAGCATGCCTGTTATGTTCCACGCACAGCAAGAGGCCACTGCAGTTAGAGGGAAGAGATCCTTTAAAATAAATGTCTAAGTTACCTTTCCACTCAAAATTCTCAAGTACTCTGATTTAAGAGGAAAAGCCCAAGTCTATAAATAGTCTACTTGGCCCTATAAGATCTGGATCTTCTCCCACACCCACCAGAACTGCCTACCTGACCTCACTTCTCCTACTTTTTCCCTCACTCACTTTCCTCCAGTCACATTGATTACCTTGCTGTCCAGGCTTGGCAACCCCTGCTGTAAAGCACATGCTTAATGTGGATTCTTTAACATAGACTGATGCACAGCTCTGATCTATATTTCAGCTGATCTGGCATGGCTCAGCAATTTTTTTACAGAACCTTGTATGTTAAACATCTCTCCAAATATTATTCTGTATGCCTAGATGACCCTTTCCTCACTGGTTTCCCAAGGTTGAATTCTGATACATTTTGGGGACACAAGTCAAAAGTCACTTTCCCTGGTAAAGTTATGGGTCAGGGACTGTGTTAAGTGCCTTCCATGCAGTCACTGTTTCTCCTCAAACATTTCCAACTTTATGAATTAGTGCTGGAAAAGACAATCTGCCAGAGGCACTAAGGGTATCTGCATGTCTTGCTGGGTATGGCAAGAATGCAGAACCCTAACAGCTCTTTACCTAGGTCATTTCCCAGGGTTCTGTTTGCTGGGAACATCCTTGGAAGATTAGGTAAAATCTTCTGTGACAAAGAGCAGGCTTGCTATCAATGTGTATTCCCCAAGTGCAGGTTTCCTTGCCAGTGACACAACTTACTCTGTGCACGGCATCTACATGGATCATTCCATATCACTTTGGTGGGACTTGGGAGATGTGGAGAGCCAACCTGAAAATGATGCTCATGCTTCTTGTTGTGCCATGAGTAAGCAAAGTACTTTGTCTCTGACCCAAGAGTCATATATCTTGTGCCAGATACCACAAAATATTAGCAAGCTAACTTACTAGCTCGCAAGTAGGGTTACATCCCAAACACTGAGAGTTTGGAGCAAGTATCATCAACTACAGTGCTAAGTTCAATTAAGAAGAATTTGAATTGGCTTTTCCAAAGTTGTAATACTACCTGGTAAAACCACTGGCATGTAAATAAGCCGTTAAGATCATTAACCTTTCTTGGTACTCCCATAAAACACAAAGCAGTCCTTTAAACCTCTGTAAAGCACTTCATAAGTGTCTTATTTAACTAGAAATTTCAAAATTGCTAATATATTTAAATAGTCTGACATAGAAAATTGGGATTTTTTTCATTCCACCACTCTTTATGATAATGTAAATATGTACAACACTAGTTGAGAAGCAGCAGGCTCTGATAGAAGTGAGTTTTCTTACTAAACCTGCTACTTAACTGGGTATATCTCCTTGACCAACTTAATTTCTTTGAGTTTTAGTTTCCATTTTAGAAAGTTTGAAGCATTAAATGAAAAAATACACATAAGGAGCATGCTAAAGTGCCTGACACAGAACAGATGGTCAATAGCCCACACTGTGCAGAAAATAGTTATCATACCAAGCTGGAGACTGCTGTCTTTAAAAGCCCTGCTTTCAATATTGTCCCTTAGCTTGTGTATTAGTCAGCCAAAGGGGTGCTAATGCAAAATACCAGAGATTGGTTGGTCTTTATAAAGGGTGTTTATTTGGGGTAGAATCCACAGTTACCAGGCCATAAAGCATAAGTTTCTTCGCTCACCAAAGTCCATTGCCACATGTTGGAGCAAGACAGCTGCCAATGTTTGCCACAGTTCAGGCTTCTTGGGTTCCTCTCTTCCCAGGGCTGCATTTCTCTCTGGGCTTAACTCCTCTGTTTCCTCCACAAGGTCAGCTGTAGACTATTAGACTATCTAGGCTTTGCTTTTCTAGGCTTTGCTTCTCTCCACAAGGCCAGCTGTGAACTCTGAGGGGAAAGGCTCATCTCTATCCTGGGGCCTTCTCTCCAACATCAAAACTCAAACATCAAAAACTGCTCCCTTTCTCCTCTGCCTTGCCTTTTATATTTGATTCTCCCACTCACCAAGGGGTGGGGCTCAATGCCCTACTGACATGGCCCAGTTAATGCTAAAATCATAAATTAATCATGCCCACATTAGCATACCAGTTTATAAGCATAATCTAATATAGATTTTTGGAATTCATAATTACATCAAATTGCCAAATGACTGCACTCCACCCTCTGAATTCCAAAAATACATTACAATATTCAAAAAACCTTAAATCAGTAACAATTCAAGTACAAAATCATATCATAATCGTTTTGCAGAAATACTGTTTGTCTTCAGGCAAAATTCCATCTGCTGTAGACCTCTGAAACTTATAAAACCATTTAACTGCTTCCAATACACAAATGGAAAGACAAAGGATAAACATTTTCATTATCATAAGGAGAAATTGGGATGTGAAACATGAGTCATGGGTCCTCTACAGTTCAGTAAACCTGCAGGGCATCCTCCATTTGATTTCAAAGTCATAGAGTCATTCTTACAATGATGTTTTCTTCTTTTTGGAGCCACATGGGGATCCACCCTTTCCACAGGCTTGTCCAATGGCCATTTTCTTGGTTCCACCCTCATCAAGCATCTGGGTGTTGGCTAAGCTCCAGACATCACCCTCCAAGAGTGTTGGAGTGATTGCCACACCTTACCCAAATTTTGGGTTAGAGTCTTAGCCCCTCTAGTACAGTGAGGTGAAGACAACATTGCCCCTAACTTTTGACATACAGGTTCAACCCTCTCAGAACAATGGGTTGACCACCTGGCCCTCTTTAATCCATGGGGGACAGGAGCACCCCTCTCAGACGTATGGGGTGCTGACCTTAACCACCCTAACTTTTGAGGAATTTGCTCTACCCTCCTTGTACCCTGGGCCAGCAAAACTCTTCTTGAACATTGGGTGGGAACATCCACCCTCTTCAACTGCTGGGGCAAACTCACCCTCTCTGTACACATGGGTGGTGCTCCTTTCTTGGCCCAAGGTGATGTCTTAATTCCTGGTCTCAGCTTCCATGATTTTCTCCTTAAAGCTGTTTCTTCTTCAATGTCTCCTTTCCATGTCCTTTATAGACCAAGCAAACAATGATTTTGTTCATACAGTGCTCTCAAAAAATGTTGTTGGTTTAACATGCAGGACACAGAAGTCCAAACCATCAGACAGTAAGACTTTTCACAAGTCTTTCCAAGATAACTGCATCTTCAATTCTGATATACAAGTTCCAGGTTTAGCTAAGTCTTCAAATGGGAACTTTTATCTGGGAACTGGATTTAGAGAAACTTGTGAGTTCCAGAATCACTTTCTGTTTTCTTTGTGCCCAATAGTTCAGTCCTTTGTGTATTACCCTTATCTAGAATTTTGCTATAAGATGCAAGGTGAAGCCAAGCGACATTCTCTGGGTATACTTTGGAAAGTACTTCAGCTAAATGCACTGCTTTGCCATTTTCAAATTCTGTCTTCCATATAACATGAGGAGTTATTCTTGCTAAGTTCTCTGCAACTTTAAAACTTGGATTGCCTTTCCTCCATTATCCAATAATAGTTTCATCATTTACTTCCAAGTCATCATAAAAAGTTTTTTAGCATCCATACTACTATCAACAGTCTCTTCAAAGCACTGTAGGCCTTTTCCATCAGGCATTTCACAATTCCTCCAAAAAATACCCCTTACCCATTTATAAAACCATTCCAACATTTTGGAAATTGCAAAAGCATTTCCCCACTCCTCAGTACCAAATTCTGTATTAGTCAGCCAAAAGGGTGCTTATGCAAAATACCAGAGATTGGCTGGCTTTTTAAAGGGTATTTATTTGATGTAGAAGTCCACAGCTACCAGGCCATAAAGCATAAAGCATAACTTTCTTCCCTCACCAAAGTCCATTGCCACGTGTTGAAACAAGATAGCTGCCAATTTTTGCCATGGTTCAGGCTTCTTGGGTTCCTCTCTTCCCAGGGCTGCATTTCTCTCTGGGCTTAGCTCCTCTGTTTCCTCCACAAGGCCAGCTGTGATCTCTCAGATGAATGGCTCATCTCTATCCTGGGGCCTTCTCTCCAACATCAAAAACTGCTCCCTCTCTCCTTTGTTTTGCCTTTTATATTTGATTCCCCCACCCACCAAGGGGTGGTGCTCAATACCCTACTGGCCCAATTCATGCCCTAATCATAACTTAATCATGCCTACATTAGCATACCAGTTTACAAGCATAATCTAATATAGATTTTTGGAATTCGTAATTACATCAAATTGCCAAGTGGCTACAGCTGGTATCTGCAAACTTGGATGTAGGAAAGGTTCCCACCATTCCCTGCCAGGACCAGCTCACTGTACCTAACCTGTTTGTATACACAATGTGATGTATGCTGAACAACAGCTTTCCTTTTGAAAATCTAGAATTTTGATACTTACTAGACAGAGAGTGCCACATGAATGTTGCCCAGTAAATAACTTGGGCACTGTGCCTCTAAGGGCCTTCCTTGGTAGACAACATTTCACATGGATTGTCACAGCTGTGGGACTCTATGTTTATAACTTTGGTTAATGTATCCAACACCGCACAGGAGTGTAGACTTCATGATTTGAATGCTCCCCTTAATTTTCTCAAAATTGTAGTATCAGCTCCTATTCTTATGCCTGTTGCATAATGGAGTCTCAGTAAATGTTTGGCAGATAACCTAAATCTGTGGTAGATTCCTAGCTCTCAGATTCAACTCTTGTGCCCTTGGATGATACATAGCATGTATGATCAAACATGTGATGGTTAGGCTAATGTGTCAACTCAGCCAGGTAATTGTATCCAGGTGTTTGGTCAAGCAAGCACTGGGCTAATTGTAATACAAGAGCATTTATGAACTTAGCTCACCAGTGAGTTTACTGCATGGATGGCTGATTACATCTGCATCAATCAGTGAGATTGCATCAGCAATGGATTATGCTTTTATCCAATCAGTTGAATACCTTAAAAGGGGAACTAATTTCAACATTCAGAGAAAATTTCCCAGCTCATTTTTGGATGGCCAGCTTCTCTCAGAAACTCATCAAGAACCTTTTATTGGACTTTCATCAGAGCCCCTGGTTTGTATCCTGCCTGGGGAACCTGGACTTGTGCATCCCCACGGCTGCATAAGAGACTCTTACAGAATTTTATATTATTGAAATATTTCTCCTGTTGATTCTGTTTCCTGAGAGAACCCTGACTAATATACATGATTTTCTGTAAAACAGAAATGCTATTCCTAAAGGCAATATACCTTGCAGGATGAGGTGATGTTTAAAGGCTGGCAATGTAGGCTGTTTGATGCTTCCCTAAGACTTTCCAAAAATAATTCTTTATAGATCACATGACCACTTCCCAAGTGTTTCAAATTTAATTAACAAGGGACAATCACCTCCATTGTTACTCCACAGATCTCAGCAGAATCCCAAGAACCTGCATTTTTCACTAGAGTTCCTGAAAGTCAGAGAAGACTGGATGGTGGACAAGCCGGAGCCTCAAAAACTTATGATCAGGGAAGCCTCACCTTGCCCCTTCCTTCAGCATGTTCAGATTACTTTGATAGGGTGTCTCAGCTCCACTGCCTGGATGCCATGTAGGAGCCACACAGCCACATGTGGGCAGGGTGGGCAAACCAACAACCCTGAATGGGATACTTGTCCTGTGGGTGATTGAGGATTCCCTCATAGAAAGCAGGAAAGATGTGGCAGAGGCTCAATAGTCCTGGAGGGAGGGGGAGCTATGAAGAGATCCTGAGGATGACTTGAACTGTTTCTTAGTGATCAAGACCTTTTGGTCTTCAAGTGATCATTCAGTTCCCAATGTCAACCTTTTCTGATTCTTACTATTTTTATGGCTCTGAAGAACTTGAGGGTCAATTTAAGGCCAAGCCATGCTCTTTACACTTTGGTGTTAAACCTTCACCACCACACCACCTCTGCCCATTAGCCAAGAGAGTGGAAGTTCTTGGCAGAGGAGTTGCTTTACCTACTCTGGAGTGTCAGGGTGAGGAAGAAAAGGGCTTTATAAGTTTTGATCACCATCTTTGATCAATTTTCATCTTAATGGGTGAGGGGTGGGTCTGTCTCCCCCTATGGGTTTATGCTCACCGCCCCCCAATTCAAGCCCACTGGTGTCTCTTCTGAGGAAGTGGCATTTAAGGTGAAAACAATAAATGCATATGAGTCATATGAACAAAGAAAGAGTAAAAGGAGACAAGTGTGAAAGAGTAATCAATGTGTGACCTCATAATCTTACCTCTAACTAACTTGGTACATGAAGGATGGGTAAAGGTTAATATTTGCAAAATAATTAATGAAATTATCATTTTACAATTCTATAAGGAAGTTAGAGATGGCTACGAGAAGAATAGCCTAGGAAAAAATTAAGCAGATGTGGACTTTAGGGTTGGAGTAAGAGGCTGTATTTTAGAGAGTCAACAGGAATTGACTTTGTCAGAGATCTATTTTCAGGAATACCAAGGGTAAATTAGAGAAAAAGAGAGCAGTGCTGTTGTTGAAGCAGAGAAAACCTGAGTGAAGTTTGAGGCATGGCCAAAGAAGAGACTTAAGAAGGAGGCTGTTATGGGAGTCAGAGCATGCAGGGCATTAAGCATTTTTAAGAATGTTGATGGACTTCTGGGAAGATGGCAGACTAGAAAGACATGGACTCTCTTCTCCACCAGACAGATAGCTAGAAGACAGGCTAAAAAAGCCCAGAAAAAGATCTTCTAAGATTTAGGACACCAGGCAATGGTGTCCACCCAGAGGAGAGAGGGACAAAGGAGGGAAATCACAGTGACAGAACTGTGAATTGAAACCAGCAGCTGCTGTTGCTGAAACAATCCCCCTTACTAAAGACACTTCAGAATTCTCAGGTCTCTGGGCCTGCTGCAACAGACAAAGGGGTCTCCAGGGATCTACCACCCCAGGAAAGGGGATAGGAACAAAGCCTAAGGTTGACTCATCTTCTGAGCCAGAAATTTGGTCTGCTGTGTCCAAGGAACCCTTCCAGGCCAGGTGATACCACAACGTGTTTTGCCCAGGAAGCCTGGGATGTACTGGAGAAATATGACACTCAGAAAATCCCTTTATTTTAGCTTAGACTGATTGTTGAGAAATCAGAGGGGAAGGGAAATATTTCCTAGCCAGGAAAAGGGAGAGGCTGTAAGAGAATGCTGGAGAACAGTCTCAGAGAAAGTTTGAATTACAAGATTCCTGCTTCCAGACAGGAAGCTGTATCACACTGATCCAGTCTGTGTTGCAACAAATACTCTCCAACAAGACATTGAAATAAGAGCTGCCAAAGATCACCATCTGCTGGCAGAACAAGAAAGTACAGGTGAGAAAATTAAAAATAAACACAAGAGGCTGATTCCACCTTCTATAGCCTCCTTCCCCAAGGCTCTAGTAAATGAGACTACAACCAATTACTAGGTCCAGTGTCCAGTCTTGAGCAACGAGCAGGGTAATACTAATAATCCAGGTTGAGCAAAGAATCAAAGAGCAGTGGTAACACATTGACTCCTGCCACTGAATCCCTACAAAAGAGAATGAAATTGAGCATCCATGTAAACTATATTCAAATCTGATGCCTAGACATCAGCAAAAATTATGAACCATACTAAGAATATAGAAGACATGGCCCAAGAAAAGTAATATATCAAAGCCCTAGAAGGGGCACAGTTTTGAGAGAACTAATCAGTGAGACGAGAAACAAATTTCCAAATGCAAATTAAGGAGTTAAAAGACAATATGGTTAAAGACATAAATGCCATCAAGAAAATATTGGGCAAGTACAAAAAAGAATTTGAAATCCTGAACAGAAAAGTAACAAAGCTTATGGGAATGAAAGATACAATAGGTGAGATAAAAAACAAACTAGAGGCATACAACGCAGAGTCAAAATGATAGAAGAAAGAAAAAGTTATACTGAAGACAGGACAGGTAAAATTGGAGAACAGAGAGTGAAAATAGTGGAAAAAATTGAGCAGGGGCACAGAGAGTTGAATGACAATACAAAATAAAACAACATATATGTCATAGGTGTTCCAGAAGGAGAATAGAAGGGAAAAGGGACAGAAAGAGTATTTGAGGAAATAATAGCTGATAATTTCCCAATGCTCAGGAAAGAAATGAACTTACATGTCCAAGAAGCACATTATACTCTGATCAGAATAAATTCAAATAGACCTACCCCAAGACATTTACTACTCAAATTGTCAAATGTCAAAGATGAAAAGAAAATTCTCAGAGCATCAATGGCGGAGCAAACCATCATGTACAAGGCATGTTCAGTAAGACTTAGTACAGATTTCTCTTCAGAAACCATGAAGGTGAGAAGAAAGTGGTATGCTACAATTAGGATACTTAAAGATAAAAGCTCCCAGCTGAGAATTCTTTTTTCCTGCAAAATTGTCCTTGAAATATAAAGTTGAGTATAAAATATTCACACACAAAAAACAGAAACTAAGAGTGTTTGGAAAAATGAATCCACCTTTGCAGGAAATTTTAAAGGAAGCCTTAAAACCTGAAATAAAAAGACAGGAGAAACAGGTTTGGAAGAGAGTATAGAAGAAAAATAGTGAAAAGGATAACAAAAAATATTTTTAAAAAGACAAAAATATATGACATATGAAACCAAAGAATTAAAGGGAGGAAGTAAATAGTGCATTTCAGTAATATCATTGAATGTGAATGGATTAAACTCTCCAATAAAAAGATAAAGGCTAACAGAAAGGATTTAAAATCATGAGCCATCCGTATGCTGCATAAAAGAAAATCACCTTACACCCAGGTATGCCAAATGGCTGAAAGTGAAAGGTTGGTAAAAGATGCTCCATGTGAATAGTAACCAAAAAAGAGCAAGGATAGCTATACTAATATCAGACAAAGAAGATTTTAAAAGCAAAAAGTTGTAAGAGATACAGAAGGCCATAATTTATTAATAAAGGGACAATCCACCAGGAAGATATAACAGTCATAAGCAATTATGCACTTAAACAGGGTGCCCCAAAATACATGAGACAAACTTGAGCAAAACTGACCTGAGAAATAGACATCTCTACACTAATCATTGGAGACTTCAACACCCCACCCACATCATTAGATAGAACTAGACAGAAGATCAAAAAGGAAACAGAGAACTGGAACAATATGATAAACAAGTTAGACCTAACAGACACTGCATCCAAACTCAGCAGGTTATACATTCTTCTGAAGTGTCCATGTATCTTTCTCCAAGATAGACCACATTTTAGGGCACAATGCAGCTCTCAACAAATATAAAAAGACTGAAATTATACAAAGCATCTTCTCAGATCACATTGTAATGAAACCGGAAATCAATAATAGACAGGAAAAAAGTAAATTCGCAAATGTATGGAGGATAAACAACACACTCCTAAATAATCAATGCATCAAAAAGGAAATTGCAAATGAAATCTGTAAATATATTCAGACAAATGAAAATGAGAACACAACTTATCAAAACTTCTGGGATAAAGGGAAGGCAGTCTTGAGAGGGAAATTTATAGCCTTAAATATGTATATTAAACAAGAATAAACAGTTAAACTGAAAGATTTAACAGAACAACTGAAGAAACTAGAAAAATAACAGCAAATCAATCTGAAAGAAAGCAGGAGGAAATAAATAATTAAAATTAGAGCAGAAATAAATGAAATTCAGAACAAAAAATAATAGAGAACTTCAACAAAACCAAAAGCTGGTTATTTGAGAAGATCAATAAAATTGACAAACCCATAGCTAGAAAAAAAGAGAGAAGATTCAAATAAATACAATCAGAAATGAAAGGTAGGAAGTTACATCTGACCCCAAAGAAATAAAAAGGATCATAAGAGAATATTATGAGAAACCGTATGCCAACAAACTAGATAAACTAGACGAATTGGGAAAATTCCTAGAAATGCACAACCAATATATACTGATGATACAAGAAATACAAGAATTTAACAAACCAATCATATTTAAGTATATTGAACCCATCATCAAAATCTCCCAGCAAAGAAAAATCCTGGAACAGATGGCTTCACGGGTGAACTTTACCAAGCATTTAGAAAAGAATTAACACCAATCATGTTTAACTCCTCCAAAAAATTGAAGAGGAGGGAAAATTACCCAACACATTTTATGGAGCCAACATCACCTTAATACCAAAGCCAGATAAAAATAGTATAAAAAAAGAAAATTACAGACCAATGTCTCTAATGATCATAGATGCAAAAATTCTCAACAAAATACTTGCAAATCAAATCCAACAGCAAATCAAAAGACTTATACATCATGACCAAGGGGAATTTATTCCTGGTATGCAAGGTTGGTTCAATGTAAGAAAACCAAACAATGTTATATACAACACTAACAAACTGAAGGAAAAACACACACGTTATTTTCAATTGATGCAGAAAGGCATTCAACAAGATCCAGCATCGTTTTTTGATTAAAATATAAAAACACTTCAAAATATAGGAATAGAAGTTACATTCCTCAGTATGATGAAAAGCATATTTGAAAAACCCACAGTAAACCTTGTACTCAATGGGGGAATTTTCCATCTAAGATCAGGAACAAGACAAGGATTCCCATTGTCACTTTTGTTATTCAATATTGTACTACAAGTTCTAGCTGGGGCAATTAGACAAGGAAAAAAAAATAAGGCACCTAAAAAGGAAAAGAGGAAGTTAAACTATCATTGCTTGTGGATGACATTGTCCCAACTTAGAAAATTATGAAATATCCACGACAAAGCTATTTGAGCTAATAAATGAGTTCAGCAAAGTGGCAGGACACAAGATCAACACACAAAAATCAGTAATGTTTTTGTACCCTAGTATTGAACAATCTGAGGAGGAAATCAGGGGAAAATTCCATTTACAATAGCAACAAAAAGACTTATATGCCTAGGAATATGCCAATGAAATATAGGACCTATATGCAGAAAACAACAAAAGAATGCTAAAAGAAATGAAAAAAGACCTAAACAAATGGAAAGACATTCCATGTTCAGGGATTGGAGGAATAAATATCATGAATATGTCTGTCTTACCCCATTGATTTATACATTCAGTGTAATAGGAATCAAAATTCCTACAGTCTACATTACAGAATTAGAAAAGGCAATTACCAAATTCATTTGGAAAGGAAAGTGCACCTAAATAGCCAAACACATTCTAAAACCAAAGAGCAACATGTCCTGGGTGAGTCTAATGAGCTGTAGAGTAGGATTTGCAGCTCCACCAAGGTCCCAGGCCCAGCTGGCACATGGAAAGCCCAAAGACTCAAGTCTCTGGATGTACACTTAGAAACTCCAGCACCAAGTATAGGTTTGAGTAGAAGAGACAGATGAGCCATGTGCAGGGAAGACATAGTTGAGTCCAACTCTGTCACTCTCAGGAGAACAAATTCCAAAGTGGGGCCCACTGGCAAGGCACCAAACTCCAGAGCTATCCACTCTGACATAGGACCTGGGTGTCTTCAAGCCCTCAGAAGCCTCACTATTTGGGATGGTATCCACTTTGGAATTCTATGAGATCCTACTGAGATGTGCATAAGAGTTTCCTCTGGGATGACCTTCCAACTCATTTTGAAGTCTCTTAGCCATATAAACTCATTTGTCTTTATCTTTTCCCCCTTTTATTCAAGGTCTTTTTCCAATCACATTGCCAGTTGGCACTTGGTAGCAATCCCTCGGTGTCAGGGAGGCTCATCCCCAGGAATCATGTCCCATGCTGGAGGAAGGTAATGCATTCATATGCTGAGTTTGGCTTAGAGAGAAGCCACATTTGAGCAACAAGGAGGCTCTCAGGAGGCAACCCTTAGGTACCCCATAACAATAGGCTAAGTTTCAATTTCAAGATCAAAGTCTCATAAGGCTAGTCATCAATATCAAGGGCCCATCAGTGGATCATCCTCCTTTGCCAGTCACTGCCCCTGTACTTGGGGGACTGTTGCTGCTCCCATAAAGAATGTGACAGTGCTCTCCATACTGGGAATTCAGTATTCTCTCATTTATTGATTGATTCTCCACCTACTGTGATAATGCCCTGTGAACATTTGAACATTTTTATATACCTTATATTTATGCTTAGTTGAACTTCCTCCCATGCATCCCCATCCCTGACACTCCACACCAAAAATCTTTCCCTAGCCTTGTTGTAACACTTCTGTGATCCAAAGCTTCTTCAAAGATGAAGCCATTACATTAACTGAATACAATTAAAAGGAAAATGAAATAATAACAATAAGTTTAAATGTAAAAGATAAAATACATAAAATTTTTAAAATAATCTAAAAACAAAATAAAATTAAAAGACTCAGATATTTAAAAAATGAAAAATAAATTTTTTTTGACATTTTGCCTTTCATCACTGCAATATCTGGTGTCCAGCCTGTACCGTGTCACCTTCCCCCTCTCTTTCCCCAGTGTCTCACTATTTTTCATGTTGTTTTCAAAGAAGTTTTAGATCACAGTAGACTCACGCACAGAATTCAGGAGACTCTCATATACCCAACAACCACCACCTTTCCTCCCGCACCCCCTGTATATTAATACCTTTTTTTATGTGGATGGTAGCATTGTTATAATTGATACACAAATAATGAAACATAGCTACTAAACATTGTCATTGGTTTACACTATGTTTTACATTTTAGACCATACACTTTTATAAATTTTGATGATATTTACCATGTCCTATGTCCATCAATGTATGGTAATAAAGAACATTTCCACTGACCACTAAATACCCCCTGTTTGATATTTTCTATTCTTCTGACCCCATACCCCTAGGGCCCACAATGTCCTCCTAGCTTGACTTGTTGGATGACAAGATTCATAGTTACATAGAAGAACTTGGGTGGATGTGATGCTAACTTGACCTGGCTTTTGCTTGGGCAGGAAATTTTGGATTCATTATCTGGGGTGAACAGTGGTGGAAGATGAAGTCATTATTATAACAGTTACTGTAACTGGTTATTGAGGATTTTCTACCTGCATATTGGGTAAATATGAAATGAATGCAATCTGATATTTTATTATTGGGTTAACTTCTACCTTGTACCTTCAATGTGGTTTTCAGTCCCTCAGAGTGGAAATATAGACATCAGAATTACCTAAAGTGCATGCTGAAGTCCAGTGATCCAGAAAACACCTGAAACTAGTGTGTGAGAATGTATGACTTTTCAATAAAGGGAGTTTTACATATTTAAGCAGGAAGAGAAGAAGGATTTCACCCAATAACTGACACTAAGTGCCATATCATACATTTTATCAATCCTTACAATTGGTATGAATGATAGTAGGTGGTCATGTTGAAGTTCAGAGAGGTTAAGCAGATTATAACTGAATTTATAGCCTAAATCTTATCCTTCTGTGCTTCAATTTTAAAAAAAGTTTGAAAAGAACAGAGTTGAATTTTAAGAGAAGAGGGTTTGGAAAAAGCAATACTCCATGACACAATTTTTTTTTGATGTATACATTCCAACAATATTATCCATAAACACTGTCACAATTATATTTTTGGTTTTTAGTAATTTACATATGTAGTGGTCCCACTCTCACTTTAATTTTGCACATTATCTTTCTCATAGTATTCTATTTTGGAGACCAAGGGGAAATTGCTTTTGACTTGGAAATATAGTAGCTGCTAATGGTGCACAATTTCTGTTTTTGTCAATTGAGTTCTTATAAACCCACAGAGTCCATTTGGTTTTCTCTAATTTCCACCTGTCAGGAATGCTGGACTGCATCAAATTCATCAGATCTCAGGTCAAATGTGTAAAGAATAAATTTATGGCTTATAATCATGATTTGTTTTGAATTTATGTATCTCAGAAACAATTAGATTAGCATTGAAAATTAGATCTTCTTTAAATGTCTTTTTCTTTTTCCTTTGAACATCTATCTTGTTTAATTAGAATTAAATGCTTGTGGTTTTCATGTTTTCCTAACTGTGATTATTTCTGTTAACAATTTCTTGTTTGTGTGTATATGTGTGAGTGTATGCTCTTTGATTTCTTGGGTATCCTCCAATTATTTTAGGCCTATATAATCTCAAAACATTTTTAATTATAAATTGAATTATGATGTTCTGCATTTGCTGGTTTCATGCAAGGATACATCTTACAATTTTTACATCCTTACATACTGATGTATTTCAATACTTTTGTAAATATTTGCTCCCTTGCCAGATGAGATCTATTGAGTGTGCATTTTTAGAAAATAAATACTGATTTTTGAATATTTATCTTATAACCTGGGACTTTACTGATCTCATATACAATTCTGAAATCCTAAAGGCTTTCACTCTAAGATAGGGAACAAGACAAGGATGCCCAATTTCACTGCTCATATTTAACATTGTGTTAGAAGTACTTACTCAAGCACTGAGGCAAAAAAAGAAATAAACTGCACCCAAGTTGGGAAGGAAGAAATAAAAGTTCCACTATTTGAAGATGACAGGTTCCCATACATAGAAAGCCCTGAGAACTCTACAGCAAAGCTTCTAGAATTTATAAATGAGTTCAGTAAAGTCACACATTATAAGATAAATGTGCAAAAATTAATAGCATTCCTGTACACCAACAATGAGCAATCTGAGGAGGAAATCAAGAAACAAATACCATTTAAAATAGTAATTAAAAAAAACAAATCTTAGGAATAAATTTAAGTAAAGATATAAATTACTTATGAAAAGAAATGTAAACAATACTGTTAAATGAAATCAAAGAAGACTTAAATAAATGAAAGAATATTCCCTGTTTATGGATAACAAGACTAAATATCATTAAGATGTCTACCCTACCCAATCTAATATACAGATTTAATGTAATCCCAATAAAAATCGACAGAGCAGTTTTTTACTGAGTTGTAAAAACTAACTATGAAATATATTTGGAAGGGTAAGAGGTCCCAAATAGTCAAAGACATATTGAAAAAAGAAAAGTGAAATTGGAGGAATCACACTACCTGACTTTAAAACATACTAAAAACCCACAATGGTCAAAACTGCATGATATTGGCACACAGATAGACATACCAGCCATTGGAACTGAATTGAGAATTCTGACATAGATCCATGCATATACTGTCATCTGATTTTCAACAAGGTCACCACGCCCACTCAACTGGGAGAGAACGGCCTCTTCAACAAGTTGTGCTTGGAGAACTGTATATACATATCCCAAAGAATGACAGAGAAACACCATCTCACACCTTATACAAAAATAAACTCAAGATGGAGCAAAGAACTAAATATAAGAGCCAAGACCAAAAAGACCTTGGAAGGTAATGTAGGGAAGCATGTACAGGACCTTGTAATAGGAAATGGTTTCATGAACTTCACACCCAAAGCACTAGCAGCCAAAGAAAAAATAGATGAATGGGACTTCATCAAAATTAAAACCTTTTGGACCTCAAAGTTGTCAAGAAAGTGAAAAGACAGCCTACCCAATGGGAGAAAATATGTGGGAACCATATATCTGATAGGAGGTTAATATTCAGCATATATGAAGAAATCATATATCTAAAAAATAAAAAATAAAAAAAACATATTAAAAAAGTCAGCAAGTGATTAGAACAAACACTTCTCCAATGAAGAAATACAAATGGCTAAAAAGTGCATGAAAAGATGCTCAACATCACTAGATATTCATGAAAACATTCTCAACATCACTAGGTACTAGGGAAATGCAAATCAAAACTACAATGTGATGCCATCTTACACCCATTAGACTGGTGGACATTAAAAAAAAAAAAAAAGAGGACTACAAGTTTCTAAGGGATGTGGAGGAATGGGAACCCTGATCCACTGCTGGTGGGAATGTAGAATGATCCAGCCATTGTGGAGAACAGTCTGGCTTTTCCTCAATAAACTAACTATAGATGTGCCATACTACCTAGCAATTCTCCTGCTGGTTATATACCCAGGAGAACAGAAAGCAAGGACATGAACAGACAAATGCACACCAATGTTCATAGTGGCATTATTCACTATTGCCAAAATTTGGAATCAACCCAAATGCCCATCAATAGATGAATGAATAAACAAAATGTGGTATATACATACAATGGAATATTACTCAACTGCAAGAAGGAATGCATTACTAATACATGAGATAACATGAATGAATCTTGTGGACCTTATGTTGAGTGAAGCAAGTCAGGCATTGAAGGACAAATATTACATGACCTCTTTAATATGAATTAAGAAAATCTAGCTGGCTCAGAAAATTAGAGACTGGGAAGATAGGTTTACATGATATAGAAAGGGAGAAGAAGATTGTGAGCCAACACCTATATGAGGGAAAGCTATCAAAAGGTCGAAGTGAGTAGCTGGGCAGTGAAGGGATATGACAGGGGTGTTGGGATCCTATTGGGTTGGGTGGTGAAAGCTTGACAAGAGGTTAGTGTAGGGAGGAAGTGTTGTACATTCCATCAAACTGGGGGGAAGGTTGGGGGAGGGAGCAGGTGAACCCTGGGGATTGTTGAGTATGTGGGTGAAACTACAATGATGAGAAAACCCTTTTGGTGATATAACAATGAAGGGTTACTGGTTTAAGGTGTTGGATGGGGGGTCATTTGGCCAAGGCACACTTGGAGCTGTCTTTGAGAGAATGTATGAGTGATCATTTTGTCATAGTGTACTGTATCATTGGGGGAAGACCCACATAATGATTGGGTAGGGGTTGGACTCCCATGCGGGGGAGGCCCAATAAGTTCTCAATCAGAAGGGAGATTGTCTCTTGAGAGCATGGGTATTTCCTAATAGGGGAGCATAGACTAGTGTGCCAAGTCCTCAGAATTGTAGCAAATATCTATGAACATTTTCCTTCAAGGAGTGAAACAGGGTGGTTGATATGGACCCCAAAGGGAGGGAATGGGAGGATTAAAATATATGGAAGAGGAGATATTTAGTGAGCAATGGAAGTTTTCTGCATGGTCTTACAATGATGTATACAGACCATGTTAAAATTCATCAAAAATTTATAAAAGTGTATGATCTAAAATGTAAACCACAGTGTAAACCATTGACCAGGATTATTAGCTATGGTTCAATAATTCTGTATCAGTTGTAACAAATGTACACTCCACATGTAAAATGGTTATTAAAAGGGAAGGGGGTAAAGGGGGAGGATGTTGCATATATGGGAGTTCCCTATATTCTGTATGTGACTTTACTGTGACCTAAAACCTCCCTGCAGAGGAAAAAAAAACAACAGTAAGACACTGGGGAAGTAATGGAAGAAAATGCCATTGTACATACTGGACAACAGATATTACAGTGATGAAAGGCAAAACTTGAAAAAAATTATTTTTATATTTTTCATTTTTAATAACCAATTTTTAAACTTTATTTTAGTTTCAACTTTTTAAAATTATTATGTATTTTATTTTTTATGTTTACACCTATCTTTATAATTTCATTTTCCTATTAATCAAATTTGGCAATATTCTTGGCTTCATTTTTGAAGAAGTTTTGGATCACCAAAGGGCTACAACTATGTCAGGGGAGGATCAATGGTGTGAGGTGTCAGTGATGGGGGATACATGGGAGAAAGTTCGCCTGTGCATACATATAAGGTATATAAATATGTTCAAATATTCCTGGTACATTGCCTCAGTGAGTCGATATTCACACAACAGCTGAAGGATTGTTGAATGCCCATCCTGGTGAGCTATGCCATATTCTTTAATGGAACATCAACAACCCCCCAAGTACATGAAGGGGCAATGACTAGTGAAGAAGGAGGTTCCGTTGATGAGCCCTTGATATTTATGATACTTATGAGACTTTTGTTTTGAATTTGTAACTTGGCCTTGTGTTGCAGGTTGCCTAACAGTTACCTCCTGAGAGCTTCCTTGGTGCTCAACTGTGGCCTCTCTCTAAGCCAATCTCAGTATATGGATGCATTACCATCCCCCGAGTAAAGGACATGACTCCTGGGGATGAGCTTCCCTGGCACTGAGGGATTACTACCAAGCACCAGTTGGTGATACAACTGGAAAAAGACCTTGAATAAAAGGGGGAAAATGTAAAGACAAATTAGTTTATATGGTTAAGACACTTCAAAGTGAGTCAGCAGGTCTTCTGAGAGGTAACACTTATGCATGTCTCAGCAAGATATCATAGATGGCCAAAGTGCACACTACCCAAACAGTGGGGCTCCTGAAGGCTTTGGAGACACCCAGGTCCTGGGGTCATGGTGGATAGCTCCAGAGTTTGATACCTTGTCACCGGGCCCTACTTTAGAGATTGTCCTCCCATGTGTGACAGAGGGGAACTCAGATGTGACTTCTCCACACATGTCCCTTAGGTATCTTTTGTTTGAACCTATAATTTGTGCTGGAGTTGGTTGGTGTACTTTCAGGAGACTTGACTCTCTGCACTGTCCATGTGCTGGTTGGGTCCTGAACCTCAGCTGACTTGCAGCTCCTACTCTTCAGTTCATTGTACTCACACAGGACAGCTGATGAGGAGGTGAGGAGGGACAACTACCACACCAAGGAATCAAGAGTCTAAAAATGCAAGCAAAAGAGTTCCATCCATCAGCCATATGGGATCAAAATTCCCTCTCAATTAGAGGTTGAGTGGGCATCACCATCCCAGAATCCTCAGGATTGGCACATAAAACATGGATTAGAGTAGATGTACTGGTGTTCTGCTATAGACTTATTGTGATTCTAGCAATGGAAGAAATTATATCATTGATGTGGAAACAGTGGCCAATGGAGGTGTTGAAGTCAGGGAAAGGGAAAAAGAGGTGTAATATGGGGATATTTTCAGGACTTGGAATTATCCTGGATGATGTTGCCATGACAGATACTGGCCAGTATATATCTTGCCGTAGCCTAGAGAATTGAGTGGGAGAGAGTGTAAATTACAGTGTAAAGTATAGTCCATGATTAGTGACAATGCTCCAAAATGTGCTCATCAATTGTAATGAATGTACCACGCTAATGAAGGAAGTTGTTTATGTAAGGAAAAGGGGGAAGTCTGTTAGTGGGGCATATGGGAATCCCTTATATTTTTTTATGTAACAATTTATGTCATCTAAGTATCTTTTTAAAATAAATAAAAAAATGTTTAGAAAACTTAAGTCCATATTTCCACAGAAAATTCAATAATTGTTCTTTGATATTTATAGAGCAGTTTACATTTGAGAACAAGGCTTCTCAACCAAGGCCCTCTTGCCATTTTAGAATAGTTCATTCCTTGGTATGAGGTACAGTCCTGGATATTGTAAGATGTAGTGGCTTGAAACTATGTACCCAAGAAAAATATTTTCTTGAACTTATTCAATTCCTGTGTGTGTGAACCCATTGTAAAGGGGAAATTTAGAGAGATTACTTCAAATAAAGTGTGGCCCAACAGAATGAGGATATTACTTAATCTTATTACTAGATTCCTTTATAGTCTGAGTAAATTCTGATACTTAAGGAGAAAGTGACAGGGAGCCACTCTAGGTGGAAATCAATGGAAACCAAAGAATCTGGGAGAGGCCTCCATTTGCTGTGCCATGTGACAGAAAAGTGAAGGAGCAAGGATTTCCATAAGCCAACCCCTGAATACCACAGTCTTCTGCAAGAAATAATTGCTTTGATATCTTGATTTTGGAATTCTCCAAGCCACAAAACTGTGAGCCAAATCATTCCAGTTGTTTAATCCAAAAGATTGCATGGTATTTGTGGTAACAGCCATGAAATTAAAATAGATGCCTAGCAGCATCTCTTGCATCTATGCAAAGATATCAGTATCATATCCTTTCTCTAATCATGACAATGAAAATAGTCTCCAAAATTGCCAAATATTCCCTAGAGAACAACATTGACTGATGTTAAGTACCACTGGTTTAGCTCATGATTTCACTTATAAGTTTTATAAGTTTTTCTAAAAGTTCTCTGTGCATTTAAGACTAATATGAAAGCTGGTATTTTTGTATCTGATATTTTATATATGACAATAGCTCATTTTTACGTGTCATGTTGTTTGAAATTTTTTATCATTTCTCATATGAATTATTGACTAAATTTTTAAAATCTTTCTTGAATTATAATTATGGACTTTGCCATTTATTTTCATTAACTTCTGCAGTATATTATTTGATGGTATGTTATTAGATTTATACTAGTTTCGAATAGCAATGTTTTCATGATGAATTGGCACTTAGTCTTTCTATATATATTTTACTTTTGGATGTATTCTGGTTAACTTTAACTTCTTAGCCTTTTTTTTTTGTCATCTCATCTATTCTTCCTTCTCACTCTTTTCTGATAGTACTTTGCAAAAAATGAATACTTCTTTTAAGTAATGTTTATGAGGACTATGGAAAAATAGTGTTGTTAAATATAAATAACAATGGATAAGAGGCAAATACTCCTCTCCATTACCCTGTGCTGTGCTTTCAATGTCTAAATCACAAATTTCAGGATTCTCTTTCACTGACATGAACAAGACACTAAATATAAAAATACTTTTCTTTTCTTAGTGATACTTTCTACCTTCTCTCCAATTCCATTCCCAAACAAAATACCTTAGCTAAAAGAATGTGATAGTCTGAAATAAAAATGGTTTGACTTCCCAGACCAGATACAAAAAGAACTTTTTTAAATTATTTTTTTTCTATTTTAAAAGATGCTTAGATTACATAAGTGTTACACAAAAATTCTAAACTTTCTACTAGTAGAATATTGGCCAAGACCTAATATGATAAGGCATCAAGTAAACACAGCACCCAAAAGAATGGATGACAAGCCAAATTCAAATTTTAACATATTCGGATTTAATTTCTCTGCAAAAATAGAATTCACATAGCATACACAATTTTCTACCTTAATTCGGAATTAAAATGACATGTAGGGTTTCAAATCTTACTGTAAAATTAAATGGAAATTTAATCTCTAATACTTTCTAGAGGGTATTCAAAAGAAATATATAGTATGTGTAATTAGACACCATTATATTAGCAAGCTTTTTAACTATTTAAATTTGGATACCCTTCCACTATGCTTATAGTCTTCCACAAAAATAATATTGAGATTAAACCTCTAAGCAAGGACTTCCAGGAAGATGGCATCAGAGTAGCTAAGCAGGCCTCAACTCTCACCAAAACAATAGAAGAAGAGAGAAAGCTCTCTAATGGACCTGCTGTGGGGATGTGCTGATGAGGATGGTGATGCACATCATCCAGGAGGAATAGTGACAGAGAGAAAAACAGGCCAAATGGAAACTGGAAGCACAGACAACTACAAGGATATGGAATAAGTGAGACCAAGTGTCAAAGAGGAACCTTTACACAAAACAAAACAAAATAAAACCATAGTTTAGAAAGCAAAGCCAAAGCTCACCATCTGAATAAGTTCATCAAGATAAACAGATACCTAGATACCAGCAAAAAATTACAAATCACACTATGAAATAGGAAGAAATGGTCCAGTCCAATGAATAAATTGAAAAAAACAGGAGAAGCAGAATGTGGAACAACTAATTGAGGACGTCCAAACAAATATCATGAATCAAGGTAATGAGTTGAAGAAAAAGATAAAAGATATTAAGAATTCATTGGGGTAGTATACAGAAGAATTTATAAACATATGCAAAAGATAATAGATCCGATGGTAATGAATGAACAAAGCAAGAAATAAAAAATATGCTGGAAGCACATGACAGCAGATTTGAACAGGCAGCATAAAGAAATAGTACTTCTGAAATTGCACAGATAGAACAGATAGGAAAAAATATATAAGAAATTTAGCAGGAACTCAGGGAATTGTATGACAATTTGAAACACACAAACATATTCATTACAGGCATTCCAGAGAGAAATGAGAAGGAAAAGGGGGCAGAGAGAGTGTTGGAAGAAATAATGATTGAAAATTTCCCAACTCTTTTGATAAATATGTGTGTACATGTCAAGGCCGTGCAGAACACTCCAAACAGTATATTTCCTAGCAGGTTGTATTAGTAAGCCAAAGAGGTGCTGATGCACAGTACCAGAACTATGTTGGCTTTTATAAAGGGTATTTATTTGGGGTAAATGCTTACAGATGCAAGCCCTTAAAGAGTCCAATTCAATGCTGCTTTCTCAGCAAAGTCAGTTGCCATGTGTTTACTCAAGACAGTGGGTGATCTTTGCCTGGTCTCTCCTTCTTTCTTCCTCTTAAGTTTCCATGGACCCAAGTTCTTTCAATCTCAAATGTAGTCTGGCATAAAGCTCATCTCTCAGGGCTTCCTATATCAGTCTGGCATATGGCTCACTTCTTTCCAGGCTTTCTCCTTTTCTGTGCACAAGTTATCAGGCAAATTGCTCTTCTCTCTGGGACATCAGGATCAAAAATGACAAAACTCTCTCCTCTTCCATATCTTCTTCTGTGTCTTCTTGAGTGAGTGCCCATTTATATCAGTCCACCAAGGGGGTGGGGATGGAATACTGAGACACAACCTACCAACATGGTTGAATTAAAGCCTTAATCTTAACATAATTTAATCAAAGACATCTCAGCTGAATCTAATGCAATCAAAGAGTATCATCCCCAGAGGAATAGACAAGTTGACAAATATAATCATTTTCTTTTTTGGAGTTCATAAATAATCTCAAACTGCCAAACACTTCTACACTGAGACAAACATTTATCAAATTATCAAACCCTCAAGACAAATAGAGAACCTGAAAATAGCAAGAAAATATAGATCCATCACATAAAAGGGAAGCTAGATGTAATTAAGCAATTATTTCTCATCTGAAAATGTGGATGTTAGAAGGCAGTGGTATGACATAGTTAAGGTGCTAAAAGAAAAAAACCTGCCACCAAGAATTCTGTATCCAGCAAAGCTTGTGTCCAACAAGGCAGGAGCATTCAAAATATTCTCAGATTAACAGAAATTAAGAGTGTTTGTCAACAAGAAACGTTCTCTTCAAGATATACTAGAGTTCTGCAGGTTGAAAGGAAAGAACAAGGGAGAGAGAGTTGGAGGAGAGTGTAGAAATGAAGATTATTAATAAGAATAAGTTGGGGGAAAATACACCAACTGTAACATATGGGCTATAGTTAGTAGTAATATTTTGATGATATTCTTCCATAATTCATAACAAATGTTTCACAGCAATGCACACTGTTGGTGGCAGTTTGATGTATGGAACTCCTGTATGATATTATGCATGTTTGTTTTGTATGTTCACAACTTTCACTATACATTTATTGTTTACTTATCTTCATGAATGATATATTTCAATAAAATTTTATAAAACATAAAAAAAGAAATAAAGAATATATATGACATATATAAACTTAAAGAAAAAGTGACTAATTTAGATTTGCCTAGAAAGTAATAACTTTGAATGTTAATGGATTAATGTCTCCAATTAAAAGACACAGATTGGAAGAATGGATAAGGAAATGTGACCCATCTATATGCTGTCTACAAGAAACTCACCTCAAACTCAGGGACATAAGGAGTTTGCAAGTGAATTGTTGATAAATGACTTTACATGCAAAACATAAACAAAAGAGCATGGCAGTAGCTATAATAATATTGGAAAAAATACACTTTAAATGCAAAACTATTGTAAGAATCAAAGAAGGACACTATATATTAATACAAGTGATACTCTATCAGTAAGAAAGAAAATTCAAAATCATTTATGTACCTAACCAGTATGCTCCAAAATTCTTAAGGCAAATATTGGAAAAAGCAAGTGGAGAAATAGAAGCCTCTACAATTATTCTACAGCATTTAATACATCATCATCATTAGACAAAACATCTCATCAGAGGGTCAACAAAGAAGCAGCAACCTTGAAAAATACTTTTTTTAGAGGATCTAGAAATAAAATACATATACAGAACTTACACCCAAATACAGTAAGATATACATTTTTCTCAAGTGCACATGAATCATTCTCCAGGATACACCACATGCTAAGTATCATGACAGGTCTCAATTAATTCAGAAACATTGAAGTTATACAAAGGAATTTCTCATACCACAATGGAATGAAGTTTTAGATAAATCAGGGACACAGAACCAGAATAAGCAGAAAGACATGGAAGGCAAACACTCAAACAATTAGGTTGCTAAGGAGAAAATTGCAAAAGAAATAAGTAACTATGTTGAAATGAGAAAAAATAAAAACACAAAATATCAAAATAGATACAGTAAAAGCAGTGTTGAGAGGGAAAATTATAGCCATAAATGCTTATATTAAAAAAGAATAAAGAGCTAAAATTGAAGACATAGCTGCACATTTGGAGGAACTAGTAAAAGAACAACAAACTATTCCCAAACCAGGCAGAAAGAAGGAGAAAAGGTTTAGAGCAGAACTAAATGAAATTGAGGGTGAAAAGACACTTGAAAATTTATCACACACAAAAAACCTGATTTTTGAGATTTAAAAAAACTGAAAAACTCTTAGCTAAACAAATAAAGAAAAAAGAAAGAAGAAGCAAATACATAAAGTAAAATATGAGAGAGGTAATATCACCACTGAAACCACAGAAATAAAGAGAATCAGAATAGGATACATTTAAAAATTATATATTTCAATGCGATGGTTAAATTAGATGAAGTAGAAAAATTTCTATAAACACACAAGCAATCTACATTGATGAAAGAAGAAACTGATGTTCTCAACAGATGTATCAAAATTAATGAGATTGAATTAGTCATCAAAAACCACCCAATTAAGAAAAGCTCAGAATTCTACCTAGCATTCTGGAAAGAACTAAAACCAATCCTGCTTAAACTCTTCCAAAACCTAGAGGTGGAGGGAACATTACATAATTCATTCTATGATGCCAATATCACCCTAATAATGAAGACACTTAAATATGCCACAAGGAAAGAAAACTACAGACCTTCATTCTAATTCATATGTATGCAAAAATCCTAAAAAAATATTTGCTAATTTTATTCAACAACCTGTCAAATGAATTATACACCATGATCAATTGAGTTTCATCCCTGGTATGCAAGTACGTGTCAACATAAGAATACCAAACAATGTAATACAGCACATTCACAGCTAAAAAAAAAAAAAAAAAATCAGATGACCAACTCTATTGATGCAGAAAAAACATTTGACAAAATTCAGTAAACTTTCTTGATAAAAACACTTCAAAAATAGGACTAGAAGGAATTTTCCTCAACATGATAAAGGCTATGTATGAAAACCCCAAAGCTGACATCTTATTAAAAGGTGAAATGCTAACTCCTTTGCCACTAAGATCTGGAACAAGACAAGGATACCCACTGTCACTCCTCTTATTTAATATTGTGTTAGATGTACTTGCTCAAGCACTTAGTCAAGAAAAAGAAATAAAAGGCATCCAAATTGACAAGGAAAAAGTTAAAATTTCACTATTTGTAGGTGACATTATCTTATACATAGAAAGCCCTTAAAAATTTATAACAAAGTTTCTAGAGATGATTAACATGTTCAATAAAATGACATGATATAAGATCAACATGAAAAAATCAGTAACATTTCTGTACACAAATAATGAGCAATATGAGGAGGAGAGCAAGGAACTAATTCCATTTGCTATAGTAACTAAAGGAATCAAATACCTAGGAATAAACTTAGCTAAATAGTAAAGGACTTGTACACTGAAGACTACACAACATTGTTAAAGAAAATCAAAGAAGACCTACAGAAATGGAAAATGTTTTATACTTAACTTTTAAATCATTTTCATAGAGAATATTTTAATATAATTTTATGAATAAAAATAAAAAATCAAAGGTGATAACTAAAGCAGTCTGATATGTATAAATTATTGAATTTAGGTCATACCCATATCTAAATTCAGATCTTGAAAATGTGCCTAACACAATGGCAGTAATAATTTACTATCCAAATAAGAAAAGCAACTGAATATGGTTCTTATTTATTTAACGTGATTCACATAAATCCCTGTGTATGGCACATGGCACTCCTATTAGTCAGGGTTCTCTAGGGAAACAAAACTGACAGGATGTGTGTGTGTGTGTGTGTGTGTGTGTGTGTGTGTGTGTGTGTGTGTATTATGAAATCTTTAAATAGGAATTGCCTTACATGAGTGTGGGAATGGGCAGGTCCAAATTCTGGAGGGCACAGAACAACCTGGGAAATCTGAATTTCATTTAACTTCCAGGAAAATCTGCCTGGCCAAAGTGATGAAATCATCACTTCTCCCTTTAAGGGTTTCAGCTGATTGGATGAGACATCTCATTATGAAAGCAATCTGCTCAGCTGAATGTAGATGTAATTAGTCATACATGAAGTAAACTTAATGATAATTTAAGTCCACAAAATATCTTCACAGTAACAATCAGGCCAGTGCTTGTTTGACCAAACAACTGGACACCATCACATAGATAAGGTGACACAAAAATTCATCTATCACAGAACTAGATTGAAAATCTGGGCTCCATGGGCTTCAAATCCCCAGCTGTCTATGGTCTCATAGGAAAACAAGCCACTGGACTCAATTTTTGGTAAGCTATAGTGCAGTTTAATTAGCCATTTGGGAACTCCAGTAAATACATACATCTTATGATATTTTAGATCTGAACATTTAAGAGAGAAAATGCAGTTTGGTACTGAATTGTCATCTAGAAAGCACATGAGTTATATGATACAATCCTGTTCATCTAGACCCAATTTCTCAAGAGGCGCCACTTTGTAACTATGAAAATGGATAGTATTATTTAATCTCGGCCTTCAGGTCTACACTGCATAAAGAATATACTTAAGGGAGATATGGAATTCAGAGACTGCTGATTTCTATATGGTGAGCCAATTTTAGTCCATTATGAGTAATAGGTTCCTTATGCCCTGGGCTTCTCACATGCTGTTAGCCCAAATGAGAGCAGAAGAATAAGAAAGAATATCCTGCATTTTAAAAATACACTGTGAAGGTTGGTTTATCCATCTGCTCCTTTCTCCTCAAAATAAGGATGATGTGATACACAGAGATGACTCCATGCTTGAGTAGTTAGGACTATTTTCAGATCAATTCACTTCAGTACATTTTGCCAAGTCAGTATCCAACAGGTTCATCCATCCTGATTTCTCTTTATGTTTTCATTGACTAAATAGATCATATTTTCTCTGTACCAGCCATAAAAAAATTAGATCAGGTTCTGAACTTCCCATTCTATTTTCACTTTGTAATTGAAATATTAATCCCACCACTGTAGCTCCTAGAGAATAAGCCCCACTCTGCTTTTTGGGGAAGAAAAGAGAGGGATTAGATATGATATGTGCAAAGTTTTCCAATAGCACTCTTAAATATAAGCAAACACATACAAATATAATTTATTTATAATTGCCTATATTACATAGATTTATGCAAATACATGTGCACACATATACATAGCTAAACACATTCTTAAAGAGTGGATTTACGCAATGATATACTGATATATATTTTTCATTATTTTGTAATCTTGTTTCCCTGCAACATTTTACACTTCTCTGGAAAAAATAGGGCATTACCCTATTAGTAAATTAACATATTTTCTACTAGAGGGCAAGAATAGTCCACAACTATCTAAGGATTTTTAAGAAAGAAAGAAAATAAAACATTGTTCAAAAATAAGAACCTATTTTGTTGATCATTTTAGTAAAGAAATTTAGTTCTTGGAAATTCAGAAAATGCTCCAAAACCATTACTTCTTCTTACCAGAGTCCAAAAGCACAGCAAGTAGTGCAGCACTTCTGTGTTCATGCCAAGGTCACAGGCAGATTTATTAATGTTTGTATTATTATTATTCACTTTACATATTCAAAAAGGAAATTAATTTCACATGTTAGAATTACTCCATAGTAGACTGATATCTCTAAGCACACCATTCATATCAGAAAAGCATTAAGTCAGTAGCAGAAGATGTGGGGAAAAATCCTTGAGATGTGGAATTCAGGCTTGAGAATAAAAAGTGTGTCTGGAACTCCAGACACTTGTTCAAAAGGAAAACCTTAAGAGCACTGTTTGAACTCTTGTTGGTGCCAAGACTCAAGGATAAGATAAAGATAGGCAAAAGGCATAAACTTTGCCTGCAAAAAACCCCCAAGTGATATCCAAAAGTAATTAATCACTAGCCATGCTACTCTGCATGTAACCAGAAACTTCCTCTGCTAATAAAAGCACTGGGCTATCTGTGCTTTGGGGCTAGCTTGGCAGATACATTCAGGTAGCCCCCTGACCCCAGCTTTCTCTTAAACTCTTAGTCTTGGCTTTCTTATATCACAGTACCTTTTGCCATGTTACCCACTGTACAGCAATATCTGGTGCCCAAGGTGGGACTCAATGAATAAGTCTCTGATGGATTGGAAACTTTGGGGAATTTCAGTGCCACTGATACCAGATTTTGAAGTGGTGTGAGTATTCCCCATTTGAACATTTCTCCTTTGCTCTCGATAATGTGTTAGTCAGGGTAAACATGGGACAAACTTCTTCTTTGTATTTCCTATTTCTTCTGTTTCTATTTCTACTTTCTTTGATTTATGCTCATAGTGCAGAGGTTACAAAACAAAGTATAGAGGATTTATTTGCATTAGTACAGAAACATTGCTATTGATTTCTCCAAAAGGGGGCTCTTGACAGTAAACTATGGAGAGAGGTGGTTTCTCAACTAAAGAGGGAATATAAGAAAGGAGAGCCTATTCCTACTCAAGGATGGTCATTATGTAGCCTAATATCTCTAACTCTTGAGCCCTTGTAATCAGACTGTAATACTGAAAAGAAAAGTGCAGGAAAGGAAACTGCTCCATCCATTTTAGCAACCACAATGGAAGAGGAACATGTTTTATGTGGCGGCCATCAATGGAGGTGCTTAGCTCTCGACAAGACCAGATGCGAGACAAGGTCCACGGCTGGTCAAGGAGGGATCAAGGATACCCAACTTACTGAGGAGGACTGGGCACTTCAGAACTTGGGGCCTCTTTCACCCTGGTTATAATCTTAATCATAATAGCGATATCTTTCCTTTTTAAATTGTTTACCTGCAAAAACATGCTCCTAGCTTATGCTGTGATTGGTACCGCTGGGTGCAAGGCAAAGCACTGCAAA
>JAQZBX010000530.1:93660-106060 GCA_029593785.1 Cabassous unicinctus | reverse complement strand
AAAGTTTTAGGTTTACAGAAATATCTTGCATAAAATGTATAAAATAAGAGTTCTGATATACCAACCCACTTTTAACAACTTGGATATTTCCTATTGTTGTGTGTCTGTATTAATATATTTCAATATATTTTCTTATACTTTTCTTCCCCTACATACCATTTTAATAATTTCAAACAATATTATTGTATAACTCCTTAGAGAAAGTTCAAATATCTCAATTTTTTAGGAAAAGACAAGCTCATGTTTGTTGTGTCATCCTTCTCTATGGAAATGGTTTCAGAATGTCTTTATGTAGTTTCTTATTTTCTGAGGGAAAAATGAGCAATGATTATTTTCAATTCACTATTACCATATGGCTTTTCTTGCAAAAAATATAACCAATGTGTATATTTTTGTCTTTATTGACTTCCTCCAATTAGCCCTTGCCCAAGATTAAGATTTCTTCCTCCAAGGATAAGACATTAGTTCTACCAGCAAATTTGAAGTGTGACTTCAGCTTTAAATTTCAAACATTTTAATTAATTAATTAATTAATTTAAGGATTGAACACAGGGGATTGAACACAGAACCTCATATTTGTGAAGCAGTTGCTCAACCACTGAGGTACACCTGCTCCTGAATATTTTTTTTTATAAAATACAGCATCCTTTTTTTATTAAAAAACTTATTGAAATACATCATTCATACATGAATATACATAAATAGTAAGATTATGATAAAAGTGTGAACTTACCAAAAAAATATGCTTATCATCATTCAGGGCTCCCATATATCACCCCACAACAAACACTTTGCATTATTTTGAATTTGTTACAATCTTTGAAAGAGTATTGTCAAAATGTTATTACTAACTATAGCCCATATCTTACATTTGGTGTATTTTCCCCAAACCCACGTGATTAACACCCTGTATTATATATTTGCTACAGTTCCTGAGAGAACAATTTTCACATTTGTTCTGTTAACCACAGTCCATTTTCCACCACAGGATTCATTGTGTTATACGGTCCCATTCTTTGCACAATCCATTCAGAGTGTACATTCAGTGGCTCTCATTTTCACCACAGAATGGTGCTGTTATCACCTCAGTCAATTTTATAACATTTTCATTACTACAAAAGGGAAAGCGCAATCCCACCTTATAAGTCTCTTTTATTTTTATTACATTTTTTAACCTTCTATTTTGAATTAATTTCACATTACAGAAATGCTTTAGGAATAGTACAAAGAATTTCCATGTGCTTTTCATCCAGATTCCCTAAATGTGAAAGTTTACCACATTTGCGTTATAATTTTATTTCTATGTGTATTTATATATTATTATTATTGTTTTCTGAACCATTTGAGTGTCAGAGTTACAGACAATTATTTTTCACCACTAAATAATTCTTTGCATAGGCCACAAAACTGAATCTTGCTTTATATATATATTTATAAATACTTTAAAAGATGCCTAGATTACATAAATGTTACACAAAAATTATAGGGATTCCCATGTTCCCCACCTCCCACACTTCCCAAAACCTCCCACATAAACATCTTTCATTAGTGTGGCATATCACCTGCAAAGGATATACATATCCTGGGGCTTTGCCATTAAGCATGGACCATAGTTCACATTGTAGACCACACTCTTTCCCACACAGTTCGTTATTTGCTGATGTAAAACAGCCTATATCTGTCAATGTAATTTCACTCAGGATAATTCTGAAGTCCTGAAAAAGCCCCTGTATTACATCTGCTTTCCCGCTCCCTGCCCCAAAAGCGTCCAGTGGCCACTGGCTCCACATCAATGTTGTAATTTCTTCCATTGCTTGAATCACAATATGTCTACAACAGAATACTAGTAAGTCCACTCTAGTCCATCGCTCTTCCCTCCATCCTGAGGAGTCTGGGATGGTGATGTCTACTCCACCTCCAAGTGAGAGGGGGCTTATATCCTATGGAAAACATGGATGGAATTATCCTGCTTGCAGCTGCAGAGCCTCTCCATTCCCTGGGATGGCCATTGTCCATCATCATCTCCCCACCAGGAGTCTTGAGTGAGTCCATTGAGCTGTAGAATATGAGTTGCAGCTCCACTGAGATTCCAGGCACAGCTGGCACATGGGCAGGGCAAAGGTTACAGAATCTGGAAGTACACCTACAAACTTCAGCACCACATATAGGTTTGAATAGAAGGGACTGATAGACCATGTGCAGGGAGGACTTATTTGAGTCCAACTCTGTCACTCTTAGGAGCACAGACTCCAAAGTAGAACCCACTGATAAGGCATCAATCTCTGGAGTTATCACCCCTTATATAGGATCTGGGTGTCTCCAGAGTCCTCAGGAGGCCCTCTGTGTGGGGTGATATACACTTTGGTGTTCTATGAGATCCTACTGAGGTGTGTGTAAGTGTTACCTCTGGGATGACCTCCCGACACTCTTAGAAGTCTCTTAACCACATGAACTCATTTGTCCTTACCTTTTCCCCCTTTTATTCAAGGTCCTTTTCGAGTCATATTGCCAGTTGGCACTTGGTATTAATCCCTCATTGCCAGGAAAACTCATCCCCGCGTATCATGTCCCAAGCTGGGGGGAAGGTATTGCATTCATATGCCGAATTTGGCTTAGAGAGAGTCCACATTTTAGCAACAAGGAGGCTCTCAGGTGGCAACCCTTAGGCACCCCATAACAGTCAGCTAAGTTTCAATTACAAGAGCAAAGACTCCAAAGGCTAGTCATCAATAACAAGAATCTATCAGTGGACCCTCCTTCTTTCCCAGACGCTGCCACTGCACTTGAGGGACTGTTGCTGCTCCCTTGGAGAATGTGGCAGAGCTCTCCAGGCTGGGAATTCAGTATTCCCTCATTTATTGTGTGATTGTCTACCCATGCTCCATCCCTTGATCATTTGAACAATTTTATATATCTTTCATGTATATTCAGGTGAACTTCCTCCCATGAAACCCCCATCCCAGACACCCCCACCAATGATCCTCTCCTACCCCCTCTGTAACCCTTCTGTGACCCAAACCTTCCTTGAAGATGAAGCCCATATAATAGCCAAATACAATTAATAGGAAAATGAAATAATAAAGATAACTTTAAAAATAAGAGATAAAATACATGGAAGCTTAAAAAAACACTAGATATAAAATAAAATTAAAGGATTGGGATATTCAAAAAATGTGAAAAAACAAAGAAAAAAGTTTTTTAAACATTTTTCCCTTTATTACTGCATTTTCAGATGTCCAGTCTGTACTGTGGCACCTGCCCCCTCTCACTCCCCAGTGTCTCCCGAATTTTCATTTAATTTTCAAAGAAGTTTTAGGTCACAGTAAAGTCACACACAGAATACTCGAGACTCCCATATACCCAACCTCCTTCATCTTTCCTCACCCCATATTAAAACTTTTTTATGTGGATGGTAGCATTGTTATAACAGTTATAGAGATAGTGAAGCTTAGCTACTAAACATTGCCAATGATTTACAGTATAGTTTACAATTTAGATGTTACAGTTTAATAATTTTTGATGATATTTATCATGTCCTGTGTCCATCACTGTAAGGTAATGAATAACATTTCCCCTGACCATTATATACCCCCTGTTTTATCTTTTCTGTTCCTTCCTCCCCATTCCCCTGGGGCACATGACACCCCCTTGTCTTGACTCATTGGATGACAAAATTCATACTTACATGCAACAAGAAATCTTGACATGCTGATGGTCCTCCCCTATTAGGATCCACCCTTGCTTCTAAGAGACACCCACCTTTCTGTTTCTGGGTGTATCAGTCCTCCCAAAGATGGGGTCCATCTCCTTTCCACTCACTGTGTGGGTCTCCACTCCCCGACACAACACATTATGACAGGATGAACACTCACACACTCCCTTGAAGGCTATTCCAGATGCACTCCTCCTTGAATGCCCCCCAAACCTACACCCTAAACCAGTAACACTACCTTGTCATACTGCCATAAGGACATTCCCACTCCTGCACTTTCAACATCATACCCACAAATTCCATGTTCACTTAGTCCCCCTCCCATCTTTATCCCCAGTATCCTGGGTATTCTAACCCACCTTTCCTAATCTACCCACCTGTCAATCCTGCACCACCAAATCCAGTAATATCGCTACCCACCTGCCCTATCCTTCAATATGCAACTATACTTCATCACTTTACCATACAATAACTTTTTAATACATTATTGCAGTTTAGGTTCTTGATTTACAAAATGCACATTTATTTAATCCACTGTTTTGCAAGGTGTATGCACTACAGAAAATTTATCTACATGTGCTTAAAATTGTATATGTTTGATTGATAGAAGATTAACTTTCCCAGGTTATTCTGGAATAATTTCAGGGCCTAGATTTTGGGCCAAGGCCAAGGTATGAATACTCAGGCATCCTTGATCTCCATTAATTGGATTTGAAACAGTACAGATTGGACACAGTTGGTCAGAAGCAGAAATTTTGGTGCATGTGTATATACGGGAATCACATTGAAAGGGTAATGTTTCCAATATTCACAGACAGGAACATGTCTACTCAGTGTAATTGAAGTTTCATCCAGAAGGTAGTCTGAGATATAGTGCTGAAAGATAAATATTTTCTCTTTTTGAATCTCACAGTCTAAAATCCAAGTTCAATGGAGAGTTGGATCTCTCATTGTTGTACAGATTTTCTGCAAACTCCCATATCCCATACTTTACCTTGTCCCACATCCATCTCACAAAAATGACAGCCAGTAGTAAAATGAGGACAGCCCAGGACACAAAATGTTCAGCTGAATCTCTTAACATGCTTTTGTTTATTTACTTTGAAATGACTAATCACAGGTTCTTTAGGTCATCAGAAATAGAAATATTTTATTCACAGGTCATCAGAAATTATGGGGAATGCATTAGCTGTGTCAACATCCTAGGTCATTTTGTCTCTGGAAAAAAAAATAAGTAGCTCCCCAAATTGACAATATATACCTCAACTCTTTGCTTCTCCTGAAAAGGAACAAATATCTCTCATTCTCAACTACCCTAATTCTGTTCTTCCTATAGAAGTTATAACTTTTCCAGGTATTACTTATTTGACTTCCATGCCTAGATCATATTACCCTCAGTAAGCTTTTTAGCAACATGCTCCTATATTTTTAATGATTATTGTATTTTAATAATAAATTATACAATTATTTGATTTAATATTTTTCTGCATTTAATGTGTAAGCTACATGGAGGCAGAGACAATGACGATTTTGTTCCCATATTTGTTCTACATGATAGGACAACTCTTGACCCAGTGCAGAAAGTGTATAGATATTTTGAAATAAAAAACAATGAAAGAGTAATACTTATAGTAGTATAATTTTAAAATATTGATTTCTTTCTCTGTAATTCCCAATATCCTTTCCCGAATTCTGTTAGATAGTTGTTTTCATTCTAGTATACTGTTTTTCCATTGTCTATTTGAAAGTGAAGAGATTATGCTTAGTTTCTGACTGGAGACATGTTACCTGGGGACAGAGGTGACTTCCCCAGACACAAGTTTCCCTTTTGGCCTGGGATAGGATAGCGAGGTCTTTGACTTTGGGATAAACCTAGAAACTTGCATGTAGAAGAGAATTTAAAAACTTAGAGAGGAAGGGCATTGTGCCTTAACAATTCTCCAAATAATTTCTGGATATGGAGACTGCAGAACTGCACTTACAATTATGATTGTAAATCTAGAGACATTGTGTTGCTCATTTGTGGGCAGTGATTTGTTGGCCACAATGTGTTGCCCATTTATTCCAAATTTGCTATCAGCTCATTATAGGACCCTGAGACATGCCTTGTTCTAGTCTAATTGGTGGGAACAAGGAGGACAAAATTCTTGAAGCAGTTTTCCTCTAGGCCAAATGAAAGTTTGTTTGAATGAAGCAAAATCAAACTGTGTTATGTGGTTTATCCAAAAATAGGCAAAATTTCACAGAAGTGATTCTAATCAAAAGTCAAGAGTGAGAACCACTGATGAAGTAGCAGAGCACAGACATTTTAAATGCCAAATAGTCTTCACATTGAAGGAAGAACCAGTAGCAATGTTGGCTATTGCTTTCAGCTTAAAGGAAAGGGAGGTGTTAGTACAGATTCCTTACCTTGGAACTTCAGGATCCCTAGGTTTATGTGTAGACTATTTCTCTGCTGGTTCTTCAATTCCTTGATCTTGGAAAACAGCTTCTCCAGCTTTCACCTGAGCCTGGTCCCATTTTTCAAAGACACTTAATGGCACTTGGGGTACAACAAAAGTCCCCCTGTAGGTCCTACTCAAGCATAGCAATGCAGCAGTGACAGGAAATGCTTCCAAATTTCAAGAACATGGTGTCACAAAATAGTCCAGGTAGATAGGACATGGGCTTGCTTGTCAAAATTCTTCAGCTGTGACCACTGCCTAGGGGAAATTGGAAATGAACATGGAACACTTTGTGATTTTGACCTCCCATTATTTTCTGGAATTTTCTCATCCTTTCCATGTAAAGCATTATACATTTGGTAAGAACTTGCCAAGTCCAGTAGTGGGTAATAGGAACATAATATATAAAGGGTACCTAACCCATATGTTCAGATATTTGAAAGGCTAACTGTAATGCAAAACAATGGCCAACTGTGGGCTTTGAGGTGAGTAAGGGGATAGACCCAGACTCACCTAGATCCCTACACCAATCAATGCCCACAGGTGCAACTTGGCTGGGTTGTAAACCCTTATCAGGTAACAAGAGGCTGAAGAAGCCAAGGGGACCACTCAACTTGTCAAGCCCTGGAGCAGCAGTTCTCAGCTGGTGGCTATTTGGTCCTCAGGGGGCATTTGGCTATGTCTGGAGACTTGTTTGTCATAGCTGGGGCGGGAGATAGAATCATCCACAGAAATGTAGTACAGGAGAGATAGAATTCATAGATTTAGCTCAAACAAGATTCCAAATAAATACATGAATGAACAAAGAAATCAAAATATCAAAAATAGCAATAATAACCATGATAAGTAAAAATCAGAATCCACAGATGCTAAAATATATTATGCTTTATGAAACAATCAGTTTTCAGAAACAAGAAAGTGTTGCATACTGCTGTATACCTACTCTCTGTCAGGATCCAATGTAAACCCTTCCCATGAGGAATCAAGTCCAGCTGTGCTCCTGCTACCCTGCCCAGCAGAGCCTAAGCAGGGTGAAGACCTTCTCTCCTCCAGGAGTGGGGAAATCCTAGCCCTGCATGTGACTGCCTTGGCCACCTGGGCTTTCTGATTTGGTCAAAGAGTCTCAGGTATAACTAGAGATTCCCTGCCAAATACCAGTGAAATAGATCCTCACTGCAAATGTGGGTCTGCTGGGTGATTCTCACTGCACCCTTGTCCAATAGTAGCGTGACGATGCAATAATATATCCATCTTCTTTGACATACTGAAATGAAGCAGACTTTTTAAATGTTACATGCTGTCTCTGCTCTCAGAAGCCTCCCAGCCTTGTGGGTAAAATTCCTTGGACACCAGTGACTTCCTCTAGGCCAGGGTTTCTTAACTTTTTTATACCTTGGACCCCTTTGCCAATCAGGTGAAAATCACAGAAACTTACTAAGTCCACACTGTATTCTATATTAGTTATTAAATATATATTTATTAAATATATCACACTTGCACCAACACATCCCCACAGAATATTTTTTTTAATTTAATTTCAAGCTCATGGAACCTTTGTTAAGATCCCATGCTTTAGGCATTGGACTAACCTTGGGACTTGGCATTCCTGTCCTTAAGGGAAAGGCAGAACCATTTTTGTGATTCATTCAAGAAACCTCATCTCTGAATGGCTGTGCCACCTCAGCAAATGTGGGTTTGTGGTCAGCCCTTCAGCTACCCTGAGGAGGCTTCCCCAGAAGAGTTCAGCCCTGCTGGGTCTCTGACTGATACTTGAAATGATCAGTAATGAGAGCAACAACTTGTATCACCCTGCAATTCATCTGGCTTTTGCATTTATAGGTGTTCCTTGGAGGTGATGTTTAAATACCTAACAAGGTACAGGATGAAGGATGCTGTGGCATCCTGAAGGTACAATGCTGTGCCAGATCTTAACACTTTAGCTCTCAATCATGGGAAATCCCTGGGAAAGCAAACAGGTGATCTCAAGGCAGAGTCTGCCACCATCACGACTGGAAGTGCCTCAGTGTTTTTAAGAGTGAGGCCGTGTCCCTGTGTGCCTTGAGATCATTAGTCTTGGTGGCACTCACTCTCCTCATATTTGTGATATGTCCCATCTTTCATCTCTCCTCAAGGGAAAGATTCCATTTCCTGGTCATAACTAAAACACAAGACTTTGGACAAAAGACACCATCAGCCCAAGGGACATAACATCTAAGGGCTCTGGCCTAACTACTCTTTTAGGATAAATCAGTAACAATATGACTGAATATGTAAATTAGAGATCGCCTGAGATGGTGAAACTCAGAATCACAATCTCTAGACTTCCCCCTTTTCAGAGAGGGTAAGAGAGGGGTTTTCTTCTCTGGAATGGAATAAGGACCCTTATCCTGGCAAACATGAGCTCACAAGTAATTTACCAGGTCTCAGTCTGAAAGCAGTGGCCACCAGGGACCTGACCGAGAGGATGAGGGCCTTCTAGGGAATTTCTGGTTAAATAAAGTGGAATGTGGAATTGCAGGGATACTAGAAAGAAAAGTTCATTGGGATCAATAATGCTTATGAAATGACTTCTAGCTGTAGCTTTAAAAGCTGCATAACAAATGTTTGGCCTGGACACAAATCAACCAGGAAAAAAATTCTGATATCAGGGACCAGGATCCCTGGAGGATTCCATCTAAGGTGAAGTATTGACCCTGTCATACTCTAGAGGGAAAATGAGGATGCACATTCCTGTCTACACTCATCTATTTGCTAGAAATTTCCCCCTGGCCTTTATCTTTCTGTTTTGTAGCTATTAATCTTTTACATTTTTACCCACTTAGTGTTGATGGAATTCCAGAGTTCATCTCAAAAACTATTAATTCCTGGTATTTGGTTAAAAAAAGCCTCTGAATGAGAAGCAGAAAATATTCCCTCTTTCTCCAAAGCTGTAGAAAGGAAGCCACTGTCCTGCATCAGGAAATGGTTCTTGTAAATGTAATTTTTAAAGACACCCACATTTCAGAGGTTGTTACTAAGCCTGTGACAACCTCTTCAACCCTATCTCAGGAGTTCTGATGGGCTGTCTCAGCTCCTCACCCAGTTTAATGATACTGAAATGCACATCTCTGCAAAATAAGGACTTGTGCATTCCCTTCAGTAAGCCAGAGAAGAGTGGCAGGCCTTTTGAGCTTATCCCACATAACCTGATGACCCTCAAGATTTTTTTTTAATTCAATGAAGAATAAGAGGGTTTGTATCTATTCAAAATTAAAATAGGAAATGAAAGAACAAAACTATGACTTCCAAGCTATAGTAGAAACAGGAATTTAATGTAATATTCAGGTCAAGAAATAGATATTTACAACACAAATGTCCAGATAACCATATGGTTAGTGTATTTTTTTCTTTTATATAGAAATTCAATCATTCCCTCAGATCCTCCCACTAAAGTTCAGGAAGCAGTGGCCTTTGGCACTTGTAGGTTCTTGAAATAAGACGTAAATAGGTCCCAGAAGGTACCCTCTTTACACACTGGAAGAGGATATCTCTCTTCTCTCTCAGGGGATGACTTGGGTTGGGAGAGGCAGAGACTCCCTCACTCTCTAGCTCTTGAGCCACTGCTGGAAAGAGTGCTAGAGCTGACTCTAGGGCTGCCACTAAAGCCTGACTTGCCTCCAACATGGGAGCTGTAACTGATGCTGGATCACCTGCTCATGGACACCAATCCCTATTCCTGCTCAACCTCTGGCTCTGCCTGAGTGGCCTCTTCATGCTCATGCTGGTTAAGAAGGTGGGTAACATGCTCCAGCTCTGATCCAGGCACATTGAGCTATATGTAGATCATCAGCACATTGAGACAAGAAAAGTTTGGGGGCTGACAGAAATCCTCTGAAAAATCATACAGCAAGGTGCTCAGAATGAAGAAGATGGTACTGGGGGTAGTACTGGGGGTACTCTGGGAAACAGAGTAAGAAGTCCTTTCCTTCCACACTTCCCTCTCACAGCACTCTTACAGGGGCTGGGTCCCAGTGGCTCACTCTGACCTTCAGGAGGATCACCTTACCCCACACTCCACACTCTAACTCCATTTAGACTGCCCTGACCATAGAAGACCTCATCACTGAGCAGAGGGTGAGCAAAGAGTCTCAATTTTAGAGAGATTTAAGTGACTAGTCTGACCAACTCTTTCCTTTTTCAGGGAAGCATTACATACTACTCTGTCTTTCTTGGTCCCTCTCCTCACAGGAGTACCAATTCTATGAGGGCCAGGAGGGGCTGTGTCTACTCTGTTCATTGCACTGTGCTCCACAAGTATTTGATGGATGTTGCAACAAGCAGTTTGTTCTCATGCCTCCTTTTTCCCAGGAACCCTGTGCCTCAACCTGCATTTCAAGCTCAACATGCTTCCTTATTATGTATGCCATGTGTCTCTTCTTCTCACTGATATTGTTTTACTGATAGGTGAGGAAAAATCTTGCTCATCCTCAATGTAGCTGAGTACCCTTAACTGAGGTTGGCAGATTTGTGAGTGCCTTGCTCACCACATCGCCCTGCTTGAGATGACAATCTTGGGATGAGGAGGGGTTGTGAGGCATGTAGAACTGTGAATGAGCTGTGATAGTCATGGATTTTCTTAATGGCCAGCCCTGAGATCCCAGTCACCTCTTTCCTTACCTGGGTGACCAAGGCACCATTCACAGCTCTCCTTGACATTTTTCCTCCTACAGTGGGAAGTCCCCAGTTCTCAGCCATCTAGCAGTAGTCATCAGATTGTGTGACATAGGATTCAGCCAAGTATATCCTGAGCCATAGTCACCCAATCCACATTCCCCATTGTTCTGTGGAGACAAGAGACCCTGCTACTTGACCCAAAGACTACTCACTTTTTCAGTATGTCCAGGGGTTTGAAACCCTCTTCATTATAAGGGAGGATACTTCTATATCTAGAGAAGACTGGATGGCATTATATATAATATACTGTGTTCACTACCTGCTTATGATAGGTATTGATATTGATATTGACTCTCCAACTAGAATGGTAGCTCAGGAGACAGGGATATGTATTTCTTTGGTTCAATGAATTATGCTACATGTCTAGAATAAGTGCTTTCAAATACAGGCACTTAGTTTATATTTTTTGAATGAATGAGCCCCAACCAGCATTTTCCCAGATAATTGAGAGGGCCTTGGTCACCTCTTCCAGCTCCCAGTGACCCCTGTTCTAGCTACACCAGAGATGTGGACCCCCTATATGGAACACTAAATCTTCTTTACAAATTTGAAAATGGATTTGTCCTTGGCCACAGTGTCATGGAGGGGTGAGACAAAGCACTTCTTCATAGGAAAAAGGAAAATAATAAATATGAACAACCACAGCATTCCTAGCAGCCCTTAATCCAGAGTTAGGCACTGGGTGGGTAAGTACTTTCCATGGCTTATCATATTAAATCCCGATATTATCCCTATGAAATCTTTCTTCTCTCTACCCCACCTTTCAGAGGAGCCACCTGAGTCTCAGAGAGGTGATGTGACATTCCCAAAACACACTGCTAGTATGTGGCAGAGCCATGGCTGTGGAGGGGTGAAGTGCTCAACTTGTGAAGAGAAGTTCCAAGACCTATTGCATGATGGCCAAGTCTATGTAGCTGTGAAGGAAGTTGGTGATGAAAGAGAATTCCCCAAACTGGAAGGCAGGTACTAGGTATCCCACCAACTTCTCCAGCCTACCTGCTTTTATTTTCTTCACCATGCTAGTCTTGGTTAAATTCAAAGGTAACTTATTTTCATACTGAGGTTGGGACAAAGAAGAAACATGTAATTCCATCTGGGGTTCTGAAGCCAGATTAACAAACATTAATGACTGGTGGTTTGTAATGAAGCCTCCAGTTTCATGACTGCTGTTGGCAACTTAGTTGAAATGGCACCTTTTCAAAGTTAGCTGGCTCTAAGTATTAAAATTTTAAGTATGCTCATACTTCAATCCAGCAATCCCATCCCTGAGGGTCTTTACTGAATACTGAATAGAATATTAGGAACACATATATGCTGTTTCCAGCAGCATTGTTGAAATGACAAAAGAAAGGAACCCATCAAGATCCAGAAGCAGTCAGAAGCTGAATCTCTGTGGTGACAGGTGTTACTTCTAGAACATTATGTAGCCCAGTCACCTGGCCAGAAGGGGTCATAGTGCAGAGTTCTTCAGGATGTCAAATTACAGAGACAGGGCTATACTATCATGCCTTCACTGTTTTTTTTTTTTTTT